>CAJNOL010000589.1:0-120635 GCA_905250125.1 Rotaria sordida | reverse complement strand
AGTTTTCCTGGTTGCTTTTCATATCAATAGTGAATAAATGTCGACTTTTTTTATATAATTAATTTAAAGATAAGCTGAAATTTATTCATTTACAATTTTTGTCATAATGATGAGATTTATTTGCGCTTTTATTAGAAATGGGATTCTATTCATTAGGATTCATTAATTATCTGAAAATGAATATCATTTGTTAAGTTGTTATTATTTACTCAAAGCATCCACTTTCTATCCTGATTATTTGCATGTTTGTTCTTGTTGTTACATTGATAATGAATTTTATTCATGAAAATTTACTTTCTGAGAAAAACAAATCAATGAAAACTTCCTTAGAAGAAGAATGATATTGTTTTTTGTCACTAACGTCATCCGTTATAAATCATACTTGTATGACTTTCTTTGGAATATATGATGTCATGAAAAAAATATATTAGTCAAATTCATTGAAAAATAATTATACTTATTGAATTGACGTTTCTATAACAGCAAAGAAACGAATAGTACTGGTTTATATATTAATAAAAATAATTAACAGAATTATCATGACAATGATGTAGCCGAATGATAGAATTTTTAAAAAAATGTAATTCCATTTTTCAATTATTGACTACAATGATAGCTGAATTTATCATCAACGATAATCAGCAAACTTTCGAAATTATTGATGATAACAACTATCACAATATCGGATTCTATTTATGCAGCAAGAATGTATTGAGATATTGGTTACTATTGAGGAAGCTATTTAACATCCGGAATCATAGCCGTATGAAGACTTTTTGAAATGAAACAAAAATGATCTCATATGTTGCCCATATTTCTATTCATCTTGATCGTTGAGGTCGTGGTTTAGGCAAAATACTTTTGCGTCGTATGATAGATTATGTTCGTGGAATAGGTGCTTTGACAGTTAAGCTTTAAATGAAGACCTTGAATAAACATGCATATATGTTATATGTAAAATATAGATTTACGATTGTTCTAATTACTATTCAATCAATATTATTTGGACTAATCGGGTACACATCTGATGTAACTGATGTTAAGTCGATTTGACCAGTTATCAGGATTTCTTTGACACAGTCTACTTCCTATTAATACACTTTTCTATTGATTTTTTAATTTCGCCGATTCGAAAATGTTTCTTCGAAGAAAATGAATTGATATTGATAAAAAGTGCAGGTGAGAGGAAAGGAAGAAAAATTATATCTAAGAAAACGTGTTTCTTTTTTCTTCATAGTATACTTGCTTTTGCGTTTTATTACAAAGTCAGAATTTTCGCCGAAAGGGCGGATGAAGTATCTGCATATATAGACTACGATATCAGATATTGCAATATAGTGTAGGTAGACAAAAATAACATTTGATAAAATTTCATCATTTTTCTTCGCTTTGATACGACATAAGGATGTAAGGACAATCATATTTTTTACAAATAAAATGTATGCGTTGATAGAAGAATAAAGCATTAAAATTGTATTCTATAAACAATTTAATGTTTTAAAAACAAAGACACGTCATGAAAAAAACATCCGTGAAATGTTAATCGTATGAATAATACTGTTTTTGTTTTCGTTTTTCACCGAAAATTTTATATTATAAAAGAAGAAAAAATATTGGCCCTTTTCATTTCAGATCGATGCTGTTTGTCAATGCCACTAAATATTCAAAATATTTCTCCTTCCTATGTCATACGTAGTTTACTACCAAAATCATACGGCACATTTATTTTGCGATATCCAACAGCAAATGATGAAGTAATTTCATTAATTAAGATCGAAGATCATCATTCACAAGAGACTTCTACACATTCTTATATTATTTTATCAATACGTGTCGATGAAACTGTCTATAAATATTACATACAACATTATCGATTACCTTATATTTTAGAAAACATTCATAAGAATACACAACAACCATTAGAAATATACAATCGACAACAAAATAATTTAAAAAATGGTAAATTTACACCATTAAAACATGAATTAATTCTTCCACCAGAAGATGAAAGTTGGTTTTTAGATAAAAAATACTTTCAAGGTATTGATTTTGATAGAATACGAAATGTTGGCATGAATAATCAAGGTACATCTACAGCAGTTTGGCAATGTGAGAAACAAAATGATATTAAAGTATTTATTAAACGTTTCAAAAAAAATAGTTCATACTTTAGACATGAACTTTCTTTATTAAAAGAATTTTGTTATTTTTCTATTATTACACTTTATGGACAATATTCGGACAATCATTATAGCTATTTAGTGTTTGAAAATGGTGGTAAATCATTGGAGTCTTGTTGTCCATTGAAAATTCGATCAATGAAAACAAAAATGAGATTTATAACAACTGTTGGTTTTCAAATTGCTTATGCTATGATGTATCTTGAAAAGAAAAATATTGTTCATCGTGATTTAACAGCAAGTAATGTTCTTATCGATTCTTATGGTTTTATACGAATTGCTGATTTTGGTCATGCAATTCATAAACAAGAAGGAAAAAATACTCTCGAACGATCACAAACAACTACTGGAGAAAATCGATTTCAATTTCGTTTTCTTGCACCAGAATGTTTACCTGAGACAAAACAGAGAGAAATAACAGATACATCGATAATTTTAAATCAAGCAGATGTTTATGCAAGGTTTTCGTCAAAAAGTGATGTCTGGTCGTTTGGTATTCTGTTGATACAACTGATGCTTGACGATCCACGCAAACCATATCCACATATATCCAATGTAAATGAAATACCACGATATGTTAAACAGGAAGGCAAGATTCATCCACAACCACCTGGATGTCCTATGGATATGTACTTAATACTCAAACGATGTTGGGCTTATGAAGCAAAAAATCGCATTTCATTTACTGAAATTCGAGATCGAATGTTGTGTTTAAACATAATTTTTCAATGATCAAATGTAATTATTTTCTATTGAACTATATTGTTGGTACCAAATGAAAGCTTTAATCCATTTCATCTCTTAATTTCGTGAAAAAATGCGAAGAGAGGTACAAAATTGTTTTACACAGTGATTTTTTCGTTGTGTGATAGTTGTTCGTTAAAGTGATCTCCAGTTTTTGACTTGGTAAAGGTTATGACTACGTGCATTGGCTTCTGGTTATGTATTTTTCTAATCGAGCATCTTTACATCGAATGACATAAATGTCTTTCACCATGAAGTTTGCTATTAACATATATTTTAACACTGATGTGTAATGTATCGTTCATAAATATAATTTATTTGTATGATAAAAATATTACTAGCTCATGAATTTGTTTGTTATACCTTGGTATCAATGGAGCTCGCTTGACCAGGCAGACACTCACGAAATAGTTACTTCAATTGTTTCTGAGCTCTTTGATTCTATATTTTAGCCTACAGTAAGTTCCAGTGAGACTGAGAAAATCCAAAAAGTATTCTTGCATATAATTTTCTCTGTCGGAATAAGATCAAATTTGTGTCAAAAGAAAAAGGATTTCTGAGTAATTGTTTTTTTTTTGTGAAAATATCGTTTCTCTGTAGTTCTGAAGCCATTGAACATTAAATATATTGAAGAAACTCGATCACAGGCATTAATATATTCGAATATCAAAATCATTATTAGGCTGAATTTAGAAGTACCGAATATTCAAGGGTAAAGTAATGCGGCGCATCAATTTTCTTTCGTATTAATAACAGAAGAAATCATGTAAAATTGAAGTCAAGCTAGACATGTTGACCAAAGTAGAAACTGACCGAATGATAGTGTTAGTTTGTGTAAAAGTGATGAAAATTTAATATGTTCCGAAACCATGGACAAGAAATAAAATCGGATGTTGAATATCTCTGTTTATTGCACAGAGACGATGCCAAAGACAAATTAACTTCAACAATGTTGTAAAAATGTCCAAGGGGAATATTTATGCATCTACTTGCAAACCAACTGAAATGAAGGAGTTTAGGAAACAGAGTTTCCATCAACTAAGAATACATCAGTAGTTATTGTTTAATTCTACTATTTTGATTGGACATTTAAAAATATTCAATTGAGTCAAATGAAACTTAGTGTTGGAAAGAAATAGATACGTTTTAGATATAGTGGAAATGAAAATATGATTACTGATGGGTTTTCTAGTATTTGAATAATTAATGACCATATTGTCAACTTGGAACGGTTACACTGATCATGTGAAATAGAATAGAGCTTAATAAATGTGAATAGGACGAGAACTTAAAATTTATCTTCACTCTTTCGATCGTTTCGTTGCTGAAGACATCAGAGAACGAGTCCGACGGCTTGCTTCTTTATATCAATAAAAAATTGAATAGTGTACAAATGAGTGTTTGTGCTTTGAAATTTCACTGAGCTACTAAATAGTTGTCGCCTTTGCTTCTTTAAAGACGAATATCGAAGTGTTTCGAAATTCTTTTACCATACTGATCCAATCTGTATTAAAATTTTATTTACAGAATAATTTCTTGTCTCTTTTTCGTACGACATTAAGAAACTCTTCAGTTGATGTGTTGATTTTGTTGGTATTTTTTATCGAATGTCTGCCAAGAACTTTAAGAGATTTTTCAAGAAACAATTCGATAGTTGTGTTTGAAATTAGTAAGCCATTGTTTGAAAGCAGATCATTCGAGTATTGACTGTTATCGAACATTCATTGTAGTTTATTGCTTTCAACCCACATCGTATGTACATAAAGATCATTCACAAACATCTTTACACAAAGTGAATAAAAACAAATTGATTTCCTCTAGTCTTTATCTTTTTGATTCATCACAACGAATTTAATCTCGACAACGACAAGTATTTTGTCCATGACGAATTCGACGACATCAATGATTAACAGTCTGCCAATCATGTTTTCGTTTTTCATTCTTGTCTAGTCCATCGGAATAGGTCAGTAGTTGCTTCATGTAACAGCTATATTAGGACAAAGAAAAAAGAGAAAATAAAATAAAAGAAAGTCCACTGATGAGCCAAAAAAAATAAATACCGTTTGAGATCTGATGATGATCATTCAATATTGGATGATGATCATCGTCGTCTTATGGTCGGGGTAGGTATGGGTGGGATGTGAGGGTGTGGGTGGATATCGATGAAAGAAAGACCTATACCAGCACTCACATTCAAGACCACATCCTCACTGTCAACCACAAACACACTCTCATCTACCTCGACACTCTAAGTTTTGGAGTAATAATGTTTGGTCGTGAAACGCAGTCAACCTCAATGTGACAAAACATATTGGAACCATAACCAAAGATGAAGTTGAAAACAAATATTATCAAAACCTACTGTCCGTTTCAAAATATAGTGCGCGCCACTGTTTTTTAAATAACTCAAGAACGGAATGAGCTAGAGACCTGCGGTTTTCACCAATCGATAGATGAGACAGGGGAACGTCTTTTTCTCAGATAATGTGGCAGGCGAAATCCTTTTAAAACTACTCATCTTTGAAAGATATGGAAAAGAATGCGTGAAAATGACCTGCCATCCGGATGAAATTTTTAGTTTGACCTATGATTTAGATAGAGGAACTTGAGATCTACAGTTCAAAATACAATGAAATACTTTTCTTATTGCATTCTAACGTTGACAAAATGGAACCATGTATTTACATGCGCAAATAATAGGGAATTTTATTGATTTTTTTACTATATTTTTTCATTTTTATCATAATAGCTGGACATTTTGATAAAAACGTAAGGAAAAGTAAGAAAGTGCATTGTATCTTAAACTATAGATATCAAGTTTCTCTATCTAAATCAAAGGTCAAAATCAAAATTTCATCTGAATGGCAGGTCATTTCCATGCATTCTTTCCCATATTTTTCAAAGATGAGTAGTTTTAAAAGGATTTCTCATGACATATTATCTGAGACAAAGACGTCCCTCTGTCTCATCTATCGATTGGTGAAAACCGCAGGTCACTAGCTCGTTGCGTTCTTGAGTTATTTAAAAAAACAGTGGGACGCACTATATTTTGAAACGGATAGTAGACGTAATCATTACCTTGAAGAAACACTCCAAATGCATATTTCAAATATAGTAACAAACATGAACACAGAGTGGTGGAAAAGTTTCTTACAACAAATAATCTGTAAAATAGAAGTTCAATCCGTTTCTTATTACTACATATTTAATTACAGTCATTTGTATCATTTATAACATGAATAACCTAATTTAATGTTGCTAGCGGCAAAAAACAGGTGGACCATAAATAGTTGTACTCTTAGTATTTTCAATATTTCCTTTCTGTTCTTCGCTCGATTGAAGCAACCTTTTTTATCAAAAGATAGCGCTCGAAATTCTGCACACAACAATATATTATTTGATCCAAAACTTGTTTTAGATATATTTGAAAAAAAAGATGAAAAATAATAGACATACAAACAGTTCTAAAAAATAAATATGGAAACCATCATCGAATCAACAAATAATTTCTGGATAAACAATGATCAACAGCACTGACTCTCTCAATATCGCAGTCCTCCACACATATGTTGAATGTAACTGAATAAATCAGACATAAAATAGTGTCTCTCTTTACAAGAAACGGATGTCAACAAGAATATTGCCTATTGAAACAAGACGCGTACTACTGCTATCGCATGAAGATCTTGACTATTTCCTATCAATAAACAAGCCAAAAAGTTTATGTGACTTATTTTCATACAAAGGGCGGGCTGATTTTTCAAAATGGATGTAATCAGAATCTTCTTTTAAAGATGTACAGGTATTACTACAATTAAAAACGGTGTGCTAACCATTTTTCTGCATTTTTTTTCTTCGAACGAATCGTTAGTCACCAAATTTACCTGGCTCATGTCGATTATATCACAGTTTATGGAATGAATTGGCTGCAGCTATGACTTGAGATTACATAATGACATCGATAGACGAAATAAAATGTTCTGTCAAAAACATTGAAAAAGAAAAAAATTTACATTCTGTACTTGTTTTTACTATACGACTTCGTCTGATCCAAAAAATGAAGGTATTTATATTCATTAAATAAATTATGTGCAGAATTTCAAACGGTAAAAACTAAAGAAATCTAATGTATTTAGAGATACGGTTTTTTCCGAAAAAATCTTGCAAGAAAAGACGTCATTAACTGTTTCTACGAAAAACCTTCTATTTTTATTGTTCATTGAAAAATCACCAGTGTCAAAGAGGAGAATAATAATCGATAAGAAAACGAATTCATTTACCTTTCTACCTATCAGAAATATTCACATTGAGTAAGATAATCATAACAGAAGAAAAAATATATATTCTTATTTCGCTCACAAGAGAAGAATCTAGGAAAACAAAATGCAAAAAAGCTATCGAGGGAATATCTTTATCATCAAATGCAGAGTATCATGATTTCTAATTATCTCAAAGAAACAAAATCCATTTAATACATTCGTTCAGATAAATAAACTCTGCTCCATAAAAACAAAAGCAATCTTAAGTGTTTTTAAGTGGACCTATTTATCTTCATCATTAACAAAAGAAAATGTAAAAGTAATGCAACACATTTGAAAAAGTTAGTAGAAATCCAAATGTAAAAATATGATAGACTTGACCAACAGAAACATATCCATAGGAAAATCTGAACACAAAAAAAACTTTCCTTAAATATGTACATTTTTTGTAATTTTAATGTTAATTTTTCGAATAATCCTATTCTTCTTTATCTATCCTTTCAAGTAGTTAGATATGAAAACATATTATTTCAATACTCATAAGTTGTTTGGATCTCTATAAGTCGAGTCAAAAAAACAAATATTTCTGTTAGTTCTTTTTTCAATCAATTCACCAGAATATTCATCCAATCAAAAAAATATTAGCAAAAAAAATACAAACATTAACAAGAATTTAAAAAATCAAATCGTTATACCGTAAAAATTTGTCATAGGAAATAGATTTACAAAAATAGTGTAATTTTGCCTAGTTTTATTTACGACTTGATGTTCGTTTAGTTTTTGATTGTGGTGTATTAGCAGATGATTGAACAGTTGTATTTTGTCGTGATGGTCCAGGTGGACGTTTTGGTTGTTTTACAGATTTATTTAAAGTATTTAATGAATCTGAAATAAATATTCTTTTTTATTATTATTTGTTATTATGATCAATTTAAAGTTACTTGTTAATATTGTTCCTAATTTTTGATCAATTTGATCAAGATTAAAACTGGGTGTATAACGCTTTTCGCCGGTTTGACTATCAACTGGAATCGGTTTTTTTTAATATAAAATATAAGATAAATTTACATGAATAATGATTAAGTTTACCTTCAACTTTCAATACATAATAAGTACTTCTGGCAGTAAGAAATTGTGTAGCATAGTCATCAAAATGCGTATTGAGTTCTTTTACTTTTCCTTCATTATCCATCAGATCGATTGTTTCTTTGAATAAAGAAAAAAAGAACCATAAAGAATCTTTTTGTTAAGATCAAAAAATGATCTGTTTTTTACCATCTTGAGGTATACCAACAACTTGTTTCATATGATCAAGTAAACGACGACAAGATGCATAACTATTGAGAAGTAATTGTTGATTTTCTATTTGTAAAGAAAATAAATGTTTTTTTTTCTTAAATATGCATAGGCACAAGAAAAAATCTGTTTTTTTTTTATCAGTGAACTTTTTAATCACGTACCACTATGTACAATCCGAATAAAAGTACAAGGTCCTGAGATAGTTTGTTTTCGTAAATCTGCTGTTCGTATTCCTGTAACGGAGCTTACGGATGAATTACGTCTTATTTCCATGTTTGTTTTTATAATTGTCGTTATGTTCACTTGTCTCTTTGTTGCTCAATCAAAATGAGGACTTTCTCTTCTCTTCACGTACTCTCCACCAAATTGTTCTGTTTTATGTTGTTTGCAAATCATTTTCTTTCTCACTCTCGTTCTCGCTCGTTCGCCTGACTTCGATCTCATGAGCAATGTGCGCACTTCAATATTGTGCTCTCTTCTTCTATACTTTAGTAACAATGACAGTGAGTGGATTTGCTGCTTGAAGGCATATATATACACACACACACATTAACGGGCTGAATTCTTACTATTATTACAACATACCTTGTAATAATGATGCATTTGAATAGACGATTGTTACCAATGGATTGATAGGTATTGTTGATGAAGAAAATGACTCATTAAGATTGGATGGTTCACCGATAGAAAAATTTTGATTAAGTGAAAGTGATGTATTAGATATTTGTGATTGATAATGAAGTCGACGTCCAGTTGTCGATGAAATTGAACTTGCGAGTGCCGTTGCCGATGTCATTTTATGCTTCGAGCTGGTAGCCGTTTTGTAAAATAAATTTGTACTTGTATTTTTACGTTAAAGACAACAGAACGAAAACAAGATTATTCGGTCGCCTATTACCATTGTCGTCATAAATAATGTAAAATTGTGATTTACTGTTGTCACAACCGAGTAGAAAAGAAGGCAAACAAAATTGAAAAAAAAATTAAAGCCATTTCTTTCTTTTTTTTCTCACTTCTTCTCCTCTTTTATTTCATCTACTTGACTTTTTTTTCTGAGTTATTGATGACTGGAAAAAAAAATGTCCAGTATATTATAAATAACAATTGAAATTTTTCATATGCAATAAATCTATTTCTGGAATTTTATTTCAGTTCCTTTTTGTATATCATGTTTGACAAACATAGGAATTTGCTATTTTCTTATCAAAAAAAAAAAGAGAGAAAAGAAAAGAAAGATAAACCAAGATAATTTTTGAGATACAACAAGCAAAAAAAAAAGAACACAAGTTATTGCAATGAAACGAGAAGAAAAATGAGAAAAGGCACAGACTTCGCAGTGCAGAAGTTCACACAAATTCTCAAAAGTGTGATATCTGATACGCACGAGAAGCAAAAAAAAATAGGACTATTAAGAAAAAAGAAATTAGCATTTTAATGAAGAGAATCATTCGTTCAGAAAAACATCTGACATATCCCGTTTTATAGAGAAAGAGAGACATGACTAAAAAAAGGACACAAATATTTGTTGTCTGACAAAAATATAGATGGTCACACATTACACAAATAATCGATAAACGAAAGATAATACTGTGTGTTCTTTTTTTATTTTATTTTTTTTGGTTTTTTTATTTTTATATTTGATCATTTGATGTTGTTAATGTTGTTGGTACTTCAAGCATAATTGCATAATTTTTCATTAAATCCGATGTATCAAGTGAAACTGAATTATTATTATCATTACTTGTTGACATAACAATCGAACAAACTGAATCATCTTCATCATCACTAACTGAAGAATCGATTATATTTGATGTTTCAACTTCAGTTTCATTTTGTTCATCAATTTCCTTTAAGAAAATAAAATAATAATCATAAACTCCAAAAAAAATAAAATTCTTTACTCGATCAACATCCATCTGACTTATTTGTTCATCTTGTTGATTTGTTTGATTATTTGTTGATGTCATTGTCTCTTGTTCTTTATAATATTGCCATTGAGCTTGTTGTTGTTGTTGATAGAAATAACTTAATTTTAAAATTGAAATTTATTTATTGAAATTTTTATTTTTTTGAACTTACTATGTTTCTAATTGTGCAATAAATTTTCGAACGAGTAAACGTTCACGTAATGGATTTTCAGTGCGTCGTTGTCGAACACTAAATGTTGGCATTTGTAATTTTTGATAAGACAAAAAAATCATCATTGCACGTTCTTGATCCATTTTTTGTTTTTAAATTATAATTAATAAATGAGAATTAATAGATAAATAAAAAATAAATAATGATTGGAAGAGAAAAAAGAATTTTTTTTTTCAATGACTAGTTAGATACACACTCACACCACACACACTAATACATTGAAGAAATCTAAAATAATTATAATAAGTTTCTTGTTTTTTTTTTGTCTTTTCTTATCAAGGTCGAATTGATTAGATAAAAGAAACAAACAAGTTTGACACTTCTGTCTGACAGACAATGCACGGTGGCCTTTGTTTAGATTTGCCATTCAGATAATAAATGACCTCTTTTTATGAAAATATTAAAAAAATGAAGAACAAATATTTTTTTCGTTGAAATAAAAAGAAATAATTGATTTTTTTTATATTCTTAAATTTTATATTGAACTATGAAAATATTTTTGTTGTTGTTTTTTCTTTATTTTAAATAGATGTCGTTAATTGATGATTGTTGAAGTATATTTAAAATGAACGGAACATTACAGAAGAATAGGTGTAAATAAACACCTGCCATTGTCGATCACAATTGAGAACATATTCTAGACGTATTTTTTTTTCTTTTGTCTAATTTAAATAATGATGAGATAAAAAAGTTCTTATAAAATATAGTTATGAAATAATGCAAACGAAAGAAACAATTGAATTGAAATACCTTGATATCTATGAGTTCCTGACAATAAAAGAACATGTTAAACTATAATATTTTACGGTGACTCATACACACTTTTTTTTTCTTTTACATTAAAATGAATAAACATATGTTGCATTTTGTCGCTGTCTACTATTCTCAATATATGTAAAGACAAAATCTTCGTCATTATATTTTAAGTTAACTTAATTAAAAATTAAAATTTCTCTATCGTTTTTTAGTTGAACAAAAGAAAAAAATAAATAAACTATCTATAATAATTTTATTGATGTAAAACATATGGCAATCAACGAACGAAGTAAACGAAAGTGAGTATAATAAAAGAAAAACAAAAAACCTTTGCTTTACTATTTATTATATGATGATATTTTAGTGCGATGGAACGAAGTACTGCAAATGAAATCTTCAATGAATTGGAACGTAGTGATATAACAGATGATCAAGAAACTGAAGAAAAAGCATTAGAACATTTTCAGTTAGTTATTTTCTTGATTATATTTTATATAATAAATAATATTATTTAATTTTTTTTGTTTCAGAGCAGAATATAGTAGTAAAGCAAAATTTTCAAATACAAAGGAACAAAAGTACTTCTTGAATGTATGTAATCATTTGAAATAAAACTAGCAAACAATTTGTCTTAGTTATATATATTTTTTTTCTTCTAGATTTTGCGTTTTCTTATGAAGAAAAAATTACTTGGCTCGTAAGTTTTCAATTCAAATAAAAACATATTAATAAAAGAAAGAGAAAAAAAATGACATCGATCTAAAACAAATTTTGTCTATGAGAAATTTAAATGAAGAATTTTCATTGATATCATCTGTATAGAATTAATTATTTGCTGAAGAATTACTAAATAAAAATTATTTCGAATACATAAAAATATCTAGAAAATTCAAATAATTCTATAAGAAAAAAAAATTCTCTAATTTTTAGTTCAAAGAAACTCGTTTCATTATCTGTATTGTATTGTTTACGAATTTTATTACGTGATCCTGAATATCTACTTATCTTCGTTCAAGAAAATGGATTAAACAATTTGAAAAAAGTATGTTTATTTTATAAAATAAATCTTTTATTATCAAATTAATATGATTTTATCTTTCTAGCAAATGGATTTATATATTCATAATCTTCCACCAGATTTATGTGATAGTAATAATGAATCATCATTTATAGCGTCTAAAGCTCTAGGACATATACTTAGTAAGTATTTTTCAAAGAAACAATATATTGATCGGTTTTGTTTTTCTTCTCTGTAGATATTCTTCAAAAAATGTTAAAAAATACACCAAATCATGCTGAACGAGAATATTTAATATCAAGTAATATAATTGAATCAATTACACATTTATTAAATAATAATCGAGATTTTCTACTATTACATGATACATTAAGATTATTATTATATATGACTGATAAAACGTAAAAGATTGTTTTATGTTAATTTATATGTTTATTCTTTTTGCTTATTAAAGAGAATTTTATATAACAGAATTTCTTAAATCAGAAACAATTGAAAATTTACTTCATCTACTTGAATATAAAGATCTTGAAACAACACAGTATGTTAAATATTTTATTTTAAATATTAAATTTGAATTTGATTTAATAATATTAGACTATCTTTACATCTTATGGCAAGTTTTCTTTCACATCCGGAAGCACGTCAATATATTCCACATATACCAATTGATTTTCTAGATACATTTACAAGGTACAGAAATTAATTTTTTCTTTTTTATTTATTGAAATTTTTGTTTTCTTTTTCCTATATTTATTTAATTTTCAAGTTATTTAACTCATAATAATGTTAAAGTTCTTGAACATGCTATTTGGTGTTTAGCAAGTTGTGCTGATAATGAAGATGATCGAAGAAAAATACGTTTAACTGGAGCTATTCCTTTATTGTTGTCACTTCTAGAAAATGGGTAAATATTTTGTTTTTTGTTTTGTTTCTATCTATGATAAATATATTTTTAGGAGTCGTTTTGATTTTTCATGTCCATTGACAAATGCAAATCAAAAACGATATGGATCAGTTTCAAAAAGAACTGCTCGAGCAGATTCAGATGTAATTAATCCGATTATTTCTATTTATTGAAAAGTAAAAAAAGAATAATAAGTTAACAGACATGAAATTACAGTTACTGACTTTCAGAAATTTAATTGATGAACTATGTTGCTTATTTGTTTGCATCATTATGGTTAGAGAGCTGCAAGTCCGAGTCCACAAAAACGTGGACCAGCAACTCTCTAGCTATGGTACTCATAAGAGTCAACGGTATACTAGCAGTAGATTGTCCGTCAGAGAATAGCTATCGGTATATCAATATAGAATGGCAACTAGAGGATAACCGACCATTTAAGTATCGAACTACGATCAATTGATTGTCGGTATATCGATAGTTTTTTGTATGATTTGGATAGTATAGAGCACTATCAGAAGTGAATAAATATGTGAAAAAAAATGTCATAGTATTATTTTATTGCTTTTCCAATTGATAAGTTTTTTTTCTAACGTATTATTACTAAATATTTAGGAGGAGAGAGAAAATGATTAGTTAGAAGCAGCAACATTATAATAAAACTATACTGATATTGTTTATTCAATAGAATAATTTTATTGATCTTTTAGATCAAATTAGTATATAAGATGAAAGTATCATTCAATATATGAATGTTATAGGTTGTATCACATTTTGATCAATTATTTGATATGCAATCTGCTTGTTGTAATTGTCTTGCTGAACTTTCATATGATTATACAAATGGTCAAACAATAATTGAACGAAATGGTATTTATATTTTAGCAATGCTTCTTTTTCCTGAAAATGAAGATTTTCTACGATTAGAAAGATTCAATCATTTACAAGTAAATTAATAAGAAAATTTTATTTTAATTTATTTTAAGTTGATTTCTTTTTTTTTTTTGTTTTTTTATAATAGCGTACTGTTTTTAAAACATTAAGATTTTTATTTTCATTAAATAAAAAACATGATCAATATCAATATAAACGATTATTTCCTGCACAAATATTTGAATTATTTGTTGGTATTGGTAATTTTCAACGTGATCCTAATGCATATAAAGAAATAACTAATGGTTGGAATTCAATACATATTGATGAATTAACAAAAATAAAACTTGAACGTCTTCAATCAATTAATCCAAAACAAGATCCAACACGATTTATTCGAGATTATGGAGTTTATGAATGTCTTGGATCAGGCGCATTTGGATCTGTTTATCGAGTAGCTCAACGAGGTTCAACGACAATGTATGCACTTAAAGAGGTTCGACATTTAACTGCTTCTTTTATTTTTTTGCAATTATTCAATTCTATTTTTACATCATTAAGCTTTTATCATTTGAAGAATGAAAATCGTTATTCTGATTAGATGCATAGTTGATTACATCTAGTAGGACAATTGTTCAAACGGATATTTGCGCACTCGAAAACTTGCTATGATGAAGTATATATAAGCCGCACAGACTAATAGACTGACTCCATCAGAAGTAATAATGTCAGATACTCGATAGATTAAAACCTCTAAAAACACGTCTTTATTACATATGCAATGGATCGAAAATGTGAATATTCCAGAAGATATGCTTGACACGGATGGTTATATACAAAAATTAAACTATAAATTTATTAAAACAATTAGTGCAAAATAAAAATCATACTGATAATCCACAATGTGGACCAGCTCGTAAATATTATCAACAATTAAGACAAAAAAAAATTAGCTCAGCATAACCTTTTAACACAAGATATATAATTGTAGTGGTGTAGCAAGTGATAGGTCATTGGGCTATCACCCACTAGAGTTCGGTGGTTTCAAAAAAAAAACTGAAATCGAAAACCGAACCGGAACCAACTTTTTAAAATTCCTTGAAACCGAAACTGGTAAATCATCAGATAGATACAAAAATTCTTAAATCTATGTCGAACAATCCTTATCTTTTCGCTCCTGAGATTAAAGATTTCAGTATGTATGTATAATATTGTTTTGTTGAAGTGCTGAAATATGTGGCATCTTTGATCTCAATAATTCAATAGTAAAGATTTGTCAAAATAAATTTCAAATTTTCGTATCTATCTGATGATTTAACAGTTCTGATTCCGGGTAATTTTCCGAATCGCCGAACTCTATCGCCTATCGATCAAAAGGTTATTGCCCAGGAATTTCTTAGGATAGTGACAATTACTCAATGGTTCAATAGTAATTGCCAACAGATTTTGTCCAAGGTAATGACAGCTGCTCATACCTCAAAATAGTTTCATTGGAAAAAATTGCCCATTACTCAAAAACTCCTGGCTATGCAGTTGTACCAATGTAGGAGTGAAGCACAGGCTCTCATCTTCGACCCACTATTAGCCACCTTCGCTGTATTGTTCTCTGTTTAATTTACCATAATATCATTAATAATGTTAATTGTTTTTTTCGCTAGCAAATGTCTGTGCGCAACTATCCGTTCTCTCTAATAGATTAGTGCTTATTCAAACTTAATATATTTATTTTAATTTAGATCGACAATCGTTCATTAGGAATCGGTACGGATCGTAGTTTAGGTAAAATGATAAATGAAGTAAATATAATTCGTGAAGAACTTCGTCATCCAAATATTGTTAGTTATTATCAAATATTTGCTGAAAGTAAACAATTCTGAAATTTTCTTTTTTCTTTTTTTTTTGGATTCGAAATATTTATTTCTTTTAACAAAATTTATAGATGATAAATTATATATCAAAATGGAATTAATTGCTGGTTCATCATTACAAGATCATTTAACATTAATTAAAGATACAAATCAAAAAATGTCTGAAGATAATATATGGCGAGTTTTAATTCAACTTATACTTGCATTAAGATATTTACATAAAGAAAAAGGAATTGTACATCGAGATTTAACAGCAAATAATATTATGTTAGATGATGAATATAGAGTTAAAATTAGTAAGTATTCTATATATTTACTTTAGATAATAAAGATTATCGAGAAAATCCGAATAGAAATTGAGTTCGGAAACAATGAAATATTATTCATTTAGATTCGAACTGATAGTAGAGATAGTAATCGAAAGTTTGCTATTTATCTTAATTTATTTTGTTATGGAAGAACTAAAAATTCGTTGAATGAATTAGAAGAAAAATTTTCTTGAAAATCGAAACAAAGAAATTTAACCTGATAGTTAAATAATAACTTCATATCAATCCTAGCGGATCTGTTTAAGATTTCTTAATGATAAAATTCCATTAGAAACATTTTGGATGAATTGACTTTTTATTTTAGTCAATTGCAATTAACGAGTGCAGTCTCTCAACTGATAAATCGCATTTGAGTCGAGACTATATGCATTTTGTAGAGCCAAATGAACTATAAATAACTTGAAAACAGTTCAAGCCCTTGGATTATTGCTGACAAGATACGGGACTTGTAAGATAGTTTTCCAATTAACAGCATGGTTCCCCTCAAGAAAATGGATTTTTGAATCTCGATTTGAAACTTTGCATAGAGACAGTCCTTAATGATAATAATTTCATGTGAACGTTTCAGATCTTGTCATTGTTCCTATCTTAAGATACAGCTATGGTAAAAAAGTGTACCTGTTATATTGCTCATATATAACAGTAGATTCGATATTCTTATTTCAAGATGAAAGTAAATCAAAAGACCTGAAACTTTCACAATAAACTATTTGCATTCATATCTACCTCTGTACAAAGTTTCAAGTTGCAATTCAAAAATTAGTCTTTCTTGCGTTCGTGAGGGGACTATGGCATTTATTGAAAAACTATCGTAAACTTGCAGCATCTGTGCAATAATCAACTAGGGGTTCGAACTCTTTTCAGGATGTTAAAAATTCATTTGGGTCTACATGATGCACATAGTGCCAACCCAAAGGTGATTAATCAGTTGGGACATTTCCTTAGTAAGATAAGACTAAAATTATGGCATTTTCTAATGATGGAATGTTTTGAACTGATCAATCGCTTTCAAGTCCGGACTCTGTGCATAAAGTAGACCCCAGTGAGGTATAAAAAACTTCAAAAGAATAAATTCCTTTAGGTCTTCTATCCAGGGTCATAGATATTTTCCTAGCATTTTAGTGTATTGCATGATATATACCAACAAATCGAATGATGGTATTTCGACCTGAGGTTTTGCCCACAGACAGGTCTATTTGTGATTAGGAGGCCGCGAAAATTTCAACTCAAAAGAATATTTCTTTCACGAGATTTTAAAGCCTCAAAAAACAGAAATTTTGAGCATCTTTCGTGGGATATGAGTGATTTTTGGAACTTTAAGTTCTCAGGAATGAAATATTCTTCTGACCTGAAATTTTCAGAGCATTCTATTCGCAAATAGACATGTCTGTAGGTAAAATCTCAGATCGAAATACTATCGTTCGATTTGTTGGTATATGTTATGCCATAGGCTGAAATTCTAGTAAAATGCCTATAGCTGTGAACAAAAAGCCTAAGAAGATCTATCCTTTTGAAGTTTTTCATACGTCACTGGCGTTCAACTTTATGCACTGAGTCCTAACTCAAAAGTAATTGATCATTTGAAGACGTGTTCCTTCTAAGAATTTTAGAAAGTATAGCATAAGTTCATATATGGAATGCTAAGATAAATTTTTGGAAAATATCGTTTATCTTAAATAAACAAAAAAGGGCACATTACTTTTCATAATCTATTAACGATGATGTCTATTGGTTTCATATTCTAATTTCTAGCTGATTTTGGTTTGGCTAAATTACGTAATAATGATTGCAGTAAGATGACATCAGTCGTCGGTACGATGTATTATGCTTGCCCAGAAATTATTCAACATATGAAGTATAACGAAAAAGCTGGTGAATATTATTTCATTAATACATCCTTCTTAAACTTTGAAATCATTGTTTTTGTTTTAGACATATGGAGTTTAGGTTGTGTACTTTATCATATGGCAGCATTAGTACCACCATTTTATACGTCAAATATCCTGTTACTTGCTGGTAAAATATGCGCAAGTGAATATGATCAAACACCACTTCAACATTATTCGGATCGAATTCGACAAATTGTTATTGAATGTTTAACTGTTGATCCATTAAAACGTCCAGATATATGTGGTATTGCACAATTATGTACAGAACAATTAATGTCATATACGGATCGTTCATGTACTACAATACAATCATTAGAAAAACGTTTAAGACAACGAGATCGTCAACGTGAAATTAATTTTTTAAAACAACAATCACAATTACAACAACAATCAAATTATCATCAAAGATGTTTAAGTTGTTCAAGTACGAAAGAATCACTTATAAGTAATAGTGGTGGAATGGGTGATGTTAGTTTTGATGGTACAGATGGACAACATGATACAGTTAAACAAGAAACATTTACAATGGGTAAAATTAAAAAAAAAATAAATCTATCTATATGTTTATCGAATTCGTTTTGTTTCTTTTAGTATCTGATTGTGAAACAATTGAAAATGTATCAAATAATATTATTCCACAACCGCCAAGTAGTGCAACAAAACCAACTATTATTCGACGTCAACCAAATCGAATTACTTCTGAACCATTATCTACTTCAGCTGAAAGTATATATTATTGAAAAATAAAAAGAACAATTTTTTTTTTGTTAAAAAGAAAATTTTTCATTTGAAATATTTAGCTGCAATATGTCCAGCTCGATCACCTGAATCATCAAATAATCTATCATTCGAAAGTGGGTACGATAGTAATAATATAACACAAGGAATTCATCACTCTTTAAGTTTATTAAATATGGAACGAAAGTGAGTAAACGAAATTCTTTATTAGTATATTAATATTAATTAGAATATTTTAATTGTTGTTTTTTTTTGGCGTTGAATTATTATCAATCATTGTTTGAATGTTTTATTTAGACCTAATGGTGCTATTAATCGTTCGCGACCATCATCAGCAACTGGTTCAATATGTATATTAAATTCACGACTTCGACCTACTGATCCAGTCAGTCAATTATTAGATATAGTTCACAAAATAGTTTATATATCTTATGTATGTATTATAAAATCAAAAAAAAATTTTTTTATTCAGATGTTGTTTTATTTTCTTACTATAAGGTACCATCAAATAAAATAAATAATAAACATCGTCGTTTAGTTGATCGTTATAGAGGTTATTTATTTTCAAAAGGTTCATCACAAAATTTAAAAAGTGAATTATCAAAATTATCAACACATTCAAATGATTGCATTGAATTTGATGTTGGTATTGGTCGACAAATGATTGGTTTACAATCATTAACAAATTCATCACGATCATCATCGACTAGTTTATTAAATCTTAATGCGGGTAGAATATTGATGCTAAACATTTCTTTTTTTTTCCTAATTATTCTTTATATATTTTTTTAGTTGATTTAACTATTCCGGAAAGTGACGGATCTGTCACATATGAACAAATGATGTCATATATTGATCAAGTTCTTCGAGAAACAGATTATTATAAAGATACAGTAATACCTATATCACCTAGTGAATCTCTTCCACCGACCGTCCACAGAAATCCACGACCACCATCGGGAAGAAAATGATAACAAATTCTGACTGTGATTTTATTTGTTCATGTAATACAATGTATTTTTTTTTTCTTGTAAGATTGATTTTATGAAATAGTTGAATGCGAAAATAATGATAAATTTAAAAGACAGAATGAAAGAATGAATCGAAAAAAAAACGAATGTCAACAGTAAACATTATTTTATTCTTATTCGATGTTTTTTTTTTGAAAAAATTGTACATTTTCATTTCTCGTTTTGTCATTTTGCATTTTAGACGAACTTGTTTTTCTTTTCTCTCTTCTGTTATAACAACACATATAAAATGCAATCATTTTTGATCGATGTATTATTGAGTGCATATTTAACTGAACGTTCAAAATCAATCGATATATCACGTTTAAAATTACCGAGTATAATACAACCACAAAATGCTCTTTTATCATTAGAAACTATTTATCTTAGTATTCAACAATCATCATCATCTAATCATAATAATGATCAAACTCAACAACGAGAAGATAGTGAAAACGATGAAAGAATTGGTGGTAAAGAAAATAATGAATCATCTCAAATAAGTATAACGGTATGTGATGAAGCTAAAATTTTACAACGTCAATTTTCATGTAATCGTTCATTATTAATACGTGAAATGCGTTATTTTGCTGATTATTTAAAAGATGAACCTGATCAAGTTGAAGAAGTTGATATAAGTGTTCATTGTGATCTAGATATATTTCAATGGTTAATGTCATTTGTTAATCGAAGTTCATCATCAAAAGAACCTGAATTAGAACCACGTATAGCTGTATCCATATTAATTTCATCAGCTTTTCTTAAAATGGATAAACTTGTATTTCAATCATTAGATTATATTCATATTCATATGAATGAAATTTTAGCTACAAATTGTAATGTATCATGTATATCTGATCCATTATTTCGTCAATTATCTAAACTTTTTGAGAATCCATATGAAATTGAATTAATACATGATAGAAAAAATAAAATTCGTGGAAAATTATTTGAATGTAATTTAGAACAATTATTAAATGATAATAAAATAATTCGTTGTCAACATTGTCTTACAATAATGACTATTGAACAAATGGAAAATTTACCTTGTTTAACCGATCGATTAATTTTAAGATCTAATGGAAAATTTTATTTTCAACATAAAATTGATCTGAAATTTGATATTAATCTATGGATAAAAGAAATTCATATACGAGGAGAAAATTCGTGGAGAAATACGTTTTGGATTGTATGGTAAATATTAATTTCTTAATATTATTAATTTTCTTTTGCCTGATTTAATCTCGTCAGTGACGTTTAACATTGCGTGTTATTACATAGTAGTGTTTCAGGTCTTTCTACACTATAGAACTTTTATATGACTAAGTGCAATTTCTTTTTCCCCAACCGAAAAAAATCTATTATGAGAAGAAAAAAAAAGATAACTATTTCCTTCTTTTTTTTTTAATCTATTTTCAAGGTTACATACTCATGGTGATCAATGTGCACGTTGTAATTCATATTTTCGTTTCATTGACTTTTCAACATGTCCTTATCATCCACTTTCATCTATAACTGATGGTAAACATGATTGTTGTTCACAATTAATTGGTACATTTGATATATTTCAATCAAATATTCGAGAAACTGGTTGTCAAAGACGTGAACATATTTGTCAAAAACAGAATTATTTATCTGAAATTTATGAAAATTTAGATAAAATTGAACTTGTTAAACATCATCCACAATTTCGAATTTCACGTATTAATCCAAATTATACAAATGAAATGATTAGTAAAGTTATTGAACAATCTATATATGGTTCATCAAATATCGAAATCAAAAAACAATCAATTCATGCACAATGGACATCTTTAATTGATGCACAACCATATGGATCAGATGTGAAATTTTCTTGGGATGCAACAAAATCTACTCGTTGGAATCAAGATACACAACGAGAAGATGAACATCGACGTTTTGATGAAATGCTTCGTTATATGCAATCAATACAACAAAATACTAAAATACCTAATAATCGTACATTAAAAGAAAACACTTCATCATCATTTATTTCACCGGGTGGAATTTACTGTCGAATTGAAAATGAATGGAGAACACGTCAAAATAGTTCTCTTAGTAATACTACTACTGCTATTACTACTACTATGAATAAAAATCGACACCGTATTACAGTTAAATAATCAAACACATATACTTTTATGTCATACATTCATGACTGAATATTTCTACGTAGTGTTGATTTTGTTTTTTTTTCTTTTCTTTTTGTTGATATTATTTGATCTGTATGTGTTTGTCAGTTAGCTATGTTTGATGCACAAATGAATATAAAATAGTTCATGCAAATATAAAATGAAAATACAGGTTAATAATAATTATTTTCATGATTAAAATCAATGTAAAAGATTCGATAGATGAATTGAATTGTTTTACTCTAAAACTACTGATAGTTCAAACAAAAAATAATCAATTTTAAAATACAAGAATCATTTTGACATTGGTAAAAATTGAGTAAAATATATGTTTCTATTTAAGAATACTCTTCTGCTTTTCTGAAGTTTCTAGAGAATAACTCATCAGAAAAATTTGAAAGTTTCAGAACAGGTAAATCTTGATGAATAGAGCAAAAATTTATCATCTCAGATGCTATCTTCTATGACATACTGAGATCCCAATGGCGGAAAACATTTCCCGCTGTTTCTTCGAGATGTTATGTTCGATCGAGCTGAAATTTTTTTTACACACAATAAACAATGTTTGAGATGAATTTCTTTTTTATTTTTTTATCCATCCCTTAAAAACGTCAAAATATCAAAGGTATCTTGAATAGAGCTACTACAAATCAGCAGAACAATATTTTTTGAAATCGAAAAAGATCATCCATTCTAAACTGTGTATAATATATGTGAAAAAAGTTTCAGCTTGATCGGCGGACATATTAGGCCGAAGAAATGGAGTAGGTTTCTGTACTTTTTTTCTTTTCATGAAAAAGTTAGTTTGAAAAAAAAGGCGAAAAAATGTATAGTTTTCGCTAATTTGATTCCTTCTCGAATTTTTTCTGAATATTTAAAGACAATTTTTCGATCCAAACATCTAGTCAGTAGATAGATATTATTTAAGGTTATACAATAGTCACAAAAAAACAAAAATTTTGGGTCATGAAAAGAAACGGGACACCCTTAATATAATCACAGCATTATTAATAATTAGATTGATTATTACTATTATTTTCATGCATCATTAGGATTTTGAACAATAAAATTTTGATTCTTAATTTAATCAAAATATGAATAACAGCAACTTATGTGTATTTTATGTCAACCGGAACATTAAATTCTATGAACGCATATTTTATAACATATTTTTCTATTTATTTTTGTTCTTTAATCATTCTGTGATAAACTAGAGGAAGAGAAAAATAGAATATGTGTTACATAGACATACATAAATAAAGTAAATTTGGAAAGGAAAAAAAAAATCTTAAATAATCTGACACATAAAATAAAGATTGAGTTCGAATTTATTTTTATATGCCTCGAAATGATTTAAAAACCATCCAAAAACCATAGATCATTATTGTTACAGATATAAACATTCCTACAATTGGATCAAAATACCAAACACTTTGATTTGAATTATAAATTGTTACACTAATCACTACAGATAATGCCATTAAACCTGATATTAAAGTATTAAATGCATCCGAATATGCTGAAATAACATTTAATTTTTTTGCTACTGAATATTTACCAAATGCTAAACAAAGGAATATTATTGTTTGAATAGCAACAGCAACAACTAAATAATGATTAGGTATTGGATGAATTTTATGACGAATGTCAACTACTGAATCAATGAATACACCAAGACCAGAAAGAACAAATAGTACTGCTAAAATTCTTAATACATAAATTTCTCTTTTAACTTGGTCATGTGTACTTGTAAAACGCCATATAATAGTTACAAATGCTAATACATCAAGTATTGTATCAACAGCAAAACCAAGTGCTGATGCTGATTGTTCTTCTACAGCTAAGAAAAATGTTATTAAACCACAAACTGTACTAACCACAATTGAAATAATATTTAATGTAATAAGTGCATGACGAGTTGTTGTTTCTTCTTCGGCTGATAATAATTGATTTGTTGGTACAAATAAATCGATTTTTTCATTATGTTCTGAATCTTTTGGAAGATCTGATCTTGTAACAACAGTTAATTTTGATGCTGGTGCATCATTATCAAATCTTTCATAGCGAGCCATGTAAGAAAAATACTAATAAGAATAATCTGAAAATAGAATATAATTTTATGAGTTCATGTTTTTTTTTATCGAGCATTGTTATTGTTATTGATCGACTACTGCGAATGGATCACATCATTAAAAACTCTGTGTGCGTGTATGTGCGACTGAGTAAATGTTTTATATTGCATTCACAGCTTTCTCTTTTCTTTTTTTTCTTGCACACCCGAACCTTCTTCATCATTAACAGTAGCGAGTGTCGTTTCCATTTTTTTTTTATATTATTAATCATCTCTGACTTTTTTTCTTGTACCTCTTTGCTTTGCAAACTAATAGTATTCTTCTTTTTTTTCTTTTTCTCTCGACTATTACTTTATGGAATCTACCATATATAATGAAACGAGAACACAGGTGAACTACTTGTTGATGTTATTGCCGGAACTAATGCTACAACAAGAACGTATACCCGTTGGGCTTTAATAGATAGAAGAACACGCATATAAAATGTACAGAACTGAATTCATAATACTCAATAGATGAAAACAACTACAAAAGAGTACAAAATTATATCGTCTTCTTTTCTAATGTGACAGTCATAATAAGACAGAACACTATTCGAACTATAATCTATATTCTACCTTATATGTAATAATATATTTTGTTTTGTTCTGTACTGCAACATTTGATGTTCTCTTTTTCTTTATATTTCTTCTATTCGCCTTGTCATTAACATGTCAGACATTTGTTAGTAGTTATAGTATCTACAACAACTTCTTTCCGTTTTTTCTCTATTGTCTAGTTTTGAATATATTCTCTCTTCTCTTCTCTTCCTTTTCCTCTTCCTCTTCAAACATCTTATACTGACAGGCAACAAGCGTACCAATTAATTATGAATTTGTATAGATGTTCTCTTCTTCTCTATTCAGTTTTAGGCGATCTATATGTAGTATACTTCAAATTTGAACATCATCATCTTTACCCATCATACACATATACAATATATATATATATATATTCTAGAAGATTTTCTTTAATTATAACTAAGAAGAGAAAAAAATAAATGAGATGAGAAGAAAATGAAGTAGAAGCAATATGATGCGTAGGCAAGAAAAAAAAAAGAAGACTGTAGCTAATTCATTTTTTTAGTAATCACCAGATGGAAAAAGAAAGAGAAAGAAACTCCTCGCTATTCACACGCAAACTCAATTTTATAAGCTGCCAACAGCTTTGAGCTCCGGCGATCAACCGTGCTATTTACTCACTACATCATATAAAAAAGACGCGTCTTCCAATAGTCGACAAACAGCACGAGACAAGTCTATAATATGAACTTATCGTTAAGACTATAATGCATACTCATACTGTGTATATCCGTCTTTATATTAGAAAAAAAAAGAAATTTGAGATATAAAAAAAAAGTGTCAACATTAATTAGTTTCAAAAAACAAATGATGTTTCCAGAAGAAGATAATAGATGAGAAATGATATTGACAAGAAATTTATTTTTGTTTTATTAAAAAAACATCATCATCAAAAAACTAAGTTAGAAATAAGATACAACGAAAAACAAAAAAGCAAAAATTTCATTTTTTGAATCAATTTCTATGTTTGGTTGCTATGTGTACCGATCTATCTGTAAGAAAGAGTCGATGAACAACAAATCAAGATAATCGTTTCATACGCGCGAACTTATCCACCTATGTAAAAACTGATTGAAACTGTGTTGTTTTTTTTTCTTCAAATGAATGAAAAAATAATGACAACTATTGATCATAAACGACATCGTTCAATAACAAAATCAATTGAAGATAATACAACAAATCGAACAAAAAGAAAAACATCATTAATCAATTCAGACATTATTCATACAACAACAAAAAAACTTGATATAGTTAAATCAATTGAATTTGAACCAAGAGATCAGTATGAATTTTATATTTGAATAAATTAAAAAAAAATCAAAGCATGATATTTGCATATATGTATATATTCTAGAAACCAAAATATCGATTCCTATTCACAAATAGATGAATCTACATTGAGTCTAAATACTACTACTAATAATAATAATAATAATCATAATTTCGATCAAGGTTAGTTACAAAAAAAAATAAATATTCAAACTAATTCAATTGATTGATTGTTAGTAGAAAATGATTTTGATGATTACGCTGATCGAATTTTTAATTATTTGGGTGAAACTTATACTAAACGAATAAGTTCATCTTTACCTGAAATTGAAATTAATCAAATTAATTCTTCTTCTCCTCAATCTATCATACCAATACATCCATCTGATAATGATATAAAACCATTTTTATGTGCTTTTTGTCCATATTTTGCTCGTAATATTCAAGAATTTCAAACACATATTGCAAAACATACGGAAAAAAATTTTCGATGTTTATTATGTAATTGCATGTAATTATTCAAATTTGTTATTGTTTTCATCTTATAGTATTCTTTATTATTTAAAGGTATAAATATAGACGAGATTGTGTTACACATATGAAACGTAAACATTCAAATAATGTTACCGGTAAATCTAAAATAGTGTAAGAAAAGTATTTTTTTTAGATTCGGTTTTTTTTAAGGATCAATTTCACAATATATACAAAAAATTAATAGTACAACAACAAATAATAATTCAACTCATCCATCATCATCATCAATTCATTCAATAAATCCAAATAAATCAAATTCATTTGTTGAACCAAAACGATATGGATGTCCATATTGTTCATTAATGACCAAATCAACTTCATCAATATATAAACATCAATCACGTAAACATGCAACATTTCCTAAAGTAGTTCATAAATATTCAACAGATGATCCGAATACACGTAGTATTGTTGCTATACTTAAACAAAAATCAATAAAAAGTAAGAATTTAGTTATTTTTAATATTAATAATTTTTGATTTAATAATATAGAACCAATTCTTCAAACAATTGAAGGTAAAATCTTTTCCCTCATTTAATTAATCATTTGATAATTGAGGCCGTTGATTCAAAATTTTCAGATTCGGACTCGCTTAACAAAAAAATTTCAGACCGAACCCAGACTCGATGGGGTCTATTCTAGAATTATATATAAAATTTTATTTCTAGATGAACAACTTATTAAATCTCAAATTCCTAATGAATCTTTAAATGTCAATGATTTACATGATCCATCAAATGTATCATCATCATTATCACTTACTCATCATCATACAGAATCTTTTCCATTAGTAAATCGTCATCGATGTGCTGCTTCAAAACATATTGTAAGTTCTTGATATTTCTATATGAAATAGAGTCTATCTCAAATCACGAAATGTTGTGTGCTCTAATTAAACTATCTTAAAGTTCATACAGAGAGAAAAAAAAAAGAATTTATTGAAATACTACATCTTTGATCATAAAACAAATGATCCATAATACAATCAATGATATTCAATATGAAACTATTTTCTATTAGACTGCTCATAATATTCATTCATCAAATGGTCGTCTATCTAAACTTTTTCAATGTTGTTTATGTGGTTATCGGGCACGTCACCGTAGTAATGTTGTACGACATGTTAAAAAAATTCATACAATTGATTTTAATGAATCAAATCTATCAACGACATTAGTTAATAATGAAGCAACATCTCAATTAATAGAAAATATTACATCAGATTATAATAATCAATCCGATGAAAATTCTGATAAATTAATTATTGATCATGATGATGAAAAAACAAATCTTAATGATTCAAATTTAGAAAAAATACCAAATTATTCATTTAATACTACTGTTCAAGCTCCACTTATACTTAATAAAATTACAAATAATAATAATAATAATAATAATAATGATCATTCAACACATCCTTATGCTGATATTCATCTTTCAATAAATATTTTTCTACCAAAAAAAAAGAAACAAAATTTAGTTAATTAAATAAAGAAAAAAAGTTTCTTTTATATAATTTTGTTTTTTCTTTTTAATTTTTAGTTTGATCGAACAATAAGTGATTATAGTAATAGTGAAGATAATCCAAATGATATTTATTCTGATGAAGATACAAGTGATGATGATGATGATATAACAAAAATTCATATAACATCATCTCATCAACAGAATCTTTCTAATGGCTCATTATATAAACCACATAAATGTCGTCGATGTTTCTATCGATCAAATTGGAAAACTGATATGCTCCATCATATTCGCCTTAAACATCATATAAATCAAGCAACCAAATCTGATTATATATCCATGGATTTTGATACAGCTTTACGTACATTTTCAAATTATGAAAAAACATTTGGCAAAGTACTTAAAAGTATAATTAGAAATTTTTCATCAAAAAAAACAACAAATAACACCCAAGTTATTAATCTTTTGTTTTCTTTTTTTTCTAATAGATCGATTATTATTACCCAAAATAGACTATATTGATTGTACATGGGAAGAATTAAAATCAAAATTATTTATTAATGATGAACAAAAAAAAACAAATCGACAAGGTTTTTTATCTTCGTCATTAATTGAACAAACAGCAATTATTAATAATAATACTTTTTCATTGATCAATAATGTAGAAAAAAAATCTATTGATTGACAATAACCAACCAACGTTTTAAATATCTATAAGAAATGAAAAGAGAGAAAAAAAAATAAAGAACATTTATAACTGTTCAGTCAACATTGATCGATAAAACAAATGAATAGTTATATTGTCTTTTTTCTTTGTCAATTTCGTGCTAATTAGTTATCAATTCATAGTGATGTAAAAGAGCGTCTTGTCTTCTCATTTATTTTGATCGAAATACCAATTCACTTTCTTTCTTTGTCTATATTCTCTTTATGTACAATTAACACATCTAAATATATCTATATCTATCTATATATATATATATTCTGACCGAGTCAATCATCATCTGTAGCAGACATACCAAAAAAAAAAGGTGGAAGAAGCTCAGTCAGACATCTGTCAGCTAAATTACTTCACTATACATTTGCACACGTCAGTTAGAATTGAAAAAAAAAGTAGCTTGAACTCATTCTTCTTCCTTTTTTTCTTCCTTTATTTATATTTCATTTGAAAAATGACAAAAGAATTGCTTAATTATGTTTAATTAGAAAAAGCTCACTCATATACAATTAATTAGAGTAGTATAAATTATTGAAATAACGTAAAAATCTTATTGAGATAGATAGATGACATCATTAAGTTTATGTGAAGATAGATACTGTCACGGAATCGAATCAATAACAAGGTTTCTTTTAATAATAATAATAATAATAGCAGCAACAGTTGTAGTTTTTTTGATAGGCATCACAACAGAATCCTACTTGAAGAAAGGTCATTGGATAATTACTCAGTATATATTCTTGTCCAATGTACATATACAGATAATTAAGTGATGAGTGTTCTTGGATATTCTTTGTCAGAGGATGTTCAATACAATGTAACTTTTCATAATCTAATAACAAATGACTTTTGTTGAAACAACAATGAAGATTATTTTTTTTTTCTTTGTATCTTATGCTTTTGTTGAATCAATATGATGATGTATATAGGATAAAGTGGGTGGTGATATATGTATATGTAAATGTAGTATTGTCTTTCAAATGCTCATTTTTGTGTACTAATATAAAGGAAATTGTTCAAATTGATACCTTCCACTTGAAGTAAAGCTCATCAAGTGGGGTTTTTTCTCTTTTTGAAGTTTCTCTCTTCTACTTCTTTTTCTTCTCATCTCATCATCATCATCAAGTGAGAGAGAGAGAGAGGAAAGATTGCACACTTTTCTTTCTCTCTCTCTCTGTCTCTCTCTCTCTCTTGATTTTAACACTACTATATTCGCTTTCTTCTTCCCTCCTTCTTTCTTATTATTGTGGTTTCTTTGTACACATATACAAGTATATATACATTTTCTATATCGACGCGCCGTCACCAAATTCTTACCTATCTATAGAACTTACATATATACATTATAATAGACATGCATACAATGCTTTAGTTTGTATGTTCTCTCTCGGTACCTTACATGACATTTTAATATCTACGGACATATGATTCTTTTTGTTCTTTTTTTTAGCTACGGAAGCATAACACCTATACTATTGTTATTGTGACGCTGGCTAATATACCATAATATATCTAACAGTTGCCGACTATTGCTGTGCTCAATTGACCAACAGTTATATATAAACATCAATAGATTAATCTTCTTATATTAGTAGACATGCCAATCGATAAGAGAAAAATGCCGAATGTTACTAATCACTATACATGGTTACCATCGATGAGTTCTACTAATACAATTTATTTATTTTTAATATTTGTTTCACTTATTTGGAACGCTTACAACACATATCAACATCAAATTTTAATTGAAAAGCAATTGAAATTAGAAAATATTCTTGCAGAAATATTACCATTGACATCTTCATTATCATCTTTTAATCATATACAAACGGCAACAACAACAACAACAACAACAACAAACATATTATCAGTTGAACAATGGTTCACAAAAGTTCTTCATTTGATTCAACAATTAACATTAAAAAATTTGACAAATAATAGCAGTAGTAATACTATTGCTAAGCCATATAGGGTAAGAATTATAATTGTGGAAATGCTTTTTGAGAACCTTGACACTTGTATTTGTATATATATATATATATATATATATATGTATGGTTCTCGTCAAGGTCATACTCGTTTATTTGAAACATGCATAACAAATTAAACGAGACGGTAAAAGCTCTCAAAGTGCTTCTGCTTGTCGAACATCAAATGTTAATGATAAAAGATTTTTGCTTTAACTTTTTGACACATTATGTCGAGTACTACTGAGAGTTTATTGTTACAAATTTCTTTTTTTTTTATTTTATGCATGTATATATCGGTCAATCAGAAATAGAAATGTTATAGAAAAAAAAAAGAGGAAAGTAAAGAAGGAAAATTGATATCCTTCTTACCGTTTCATTTAATTTATGTTCATCTTTACCTTTCAATTTTAGAGATTAAAGTAAATATGATCTTAGTATATTGTCATCATTAACAAAGTGATTGCACATATCTTTTGCTTGTCAAACATTTTGTTTAAAACTAAACGAACAAAAATGTCTTTTCTTTCGTCTATCATTAATATCAAATTGAAATGACTACCAAGGTTTTTCTTTTGTCATCTGTTCATAAGGCATATACACATATATGTTCTTTCATTCTCATTACCTAAAGTGATAGACACCGGGGTCATAAAACGACGATGAATAGGGTATATATGCATCACTTTAAGTCGTCGAGTGGATGAACATATAAGAACTCAAAAAAAAAGTTTATAGTGCGCAATGATGTTGATGATGTCTACATTTTAAAAATGAACGCGTGTTCATCCACTTTACCTAAAACAGAATGCATATAAGGTGACCAAGGAATTATCGTTATGACATTCTAGTTCTACAATAAATAATTGATGTTTGTAAGACATAGACATTTGATCATTACGCGATGAACATATCTATGATTGATACAAATATAAAAACTGAAGAACTTCAAGTTGTATGTCACTAGCTTTTTCTTATTGTCGTCAAGAACATTATGTTCATTGGATGATGTAACAACATACATTGTATTGATACATATATATATATATGTGTGTGTATATGTGTGAAAGAACATGACAAAATAATAGTAATGAAAAACAACATATTGATTAAGTTGAAATGACCTTTTTCACACATTGAATAGAAGATAATCTTATCGGGTTTTTTTTAATATTCATTCTATACAATAATTGAGTAGATGTTTATTAAGATTTATATTTTATCCTCGATGTAAAATTTACATTGATCTATCGAATTATGATATAGTAGAAACAAACAAAAAGAAAAAAGATTTGTATTATGTCTCTTCTTTTATTGTATCTTTAAAATAGAATGTAGTACGTCAACGACGACAGATTGAACAGTCACAACAATCTAATTGTTTATGTTCTCCGGGTAAGGATTTTATGATTTTTCAGTTTTGTCTCATATACATCTATGAATATTTTATAGGCCCTAAAGGCGAAAAAGTATGTTGTATATTTCACTAAAATGTATTGTCTTATTGATAATATTGTTTTTTTATTGTAGGGCGATCGTGGTTTTGCTGGATATCCGGTAAGTTATAATTAATGAAAAATTTTGTACAGAAAATATTTCTATTGTTTGTTCTAGGGTGACACGGGACCTAAAGGTGAACGAGGTTTTCCAGGTTCAATAGTTTGGAATGGCTTAAAAGTAAGTGTCGGATTTGTAATATATAATCTTTTTTGTATAATAAATATAACAATCTGTTATTAGTTAATTGACAGAAAATAGATGAAGTTTTTAATTTTGTTTAGGGTGAAAAAGGTGAACCTGGACGCGATGTAGAATCAAGTCGTGAAGGAATGTCATTATCATCAGCGCAAGCCAAGTACATTCCAGGTCCACCTGGTCCACCAGGATCTAAAGGTGATGTGGGTCCGGTTGGACCCAGTGGCATTGGTGAAACTGGACCACCTGGACAAGATGTATGTTCTATTTATTGACTCATGTTTCATACCTTGCTTAATATTCTTTTCTTCTGACTTTTAGGGTTTACCCGGCGAGAAGGTATGTAAATATAACACTTTGGACAGAAATTAAAAAAAAAAGACTATAGATTGAAATGAGAAGATAGTAGTAAAGATAAAAAAAAGGGAAACCATGCAACGTTCAATCTTTTTGTTATTAATTTCTATTTTGTGTTCATATAATTATGCTTTATACAACTCTTTAAAGCTTTTATTCGTCTATAATTGATGTCCTTCCTTCCTTTTCTCGCTTTAGTATAGTTTATAGTCATATCATCAGTTATTTTCGGTTGCATGTTTCCATTGCTATTCGTATTGATGCTTATTTGAATGAATATTATTTGTTTTTATTGTAATCTATTTTTTAAAACGCAGGGTGAAAAAGGTGATCGAGGACCTATAATTCGGCCAAAAGTACGCAGATTTGTTGTTATGAAAGGTGATCCAGGACCACCAGGAATTAAAGGTAACGAATCTATAAAAAAACAACAATTGTGTATAATTATAAAGTTTTTATTTATTACAGGAGAACGTGGCGATTTTGTTGTTGGACCTAAAGGTGATCGTGGTGCTCCTGGTTTACCCGGAAGGTATAAGGAATAATAACATAAAGGTGAAATATGTTTGTTTGTTTTCTTTTTTTGCAGTCCAGGACTTCCAGGACAAAATGGTCGTGATGGTATAGATGGACTAAGAGGTGAAATAGGTTTTCAAGGACCACCGGGAAGAAAAGTAAGAATCGATTTATGAGTAGAAAAAGAAAATAATGAATATGAATGTCATGACATGACATTGTATTTTATCGTTATTTCATTATTTCAAGGGAGATCGTGGTGTAAAAGGTGAACCAGGATTTATTCAGAAAGTTGATTTCAATTCAACACATATCGTCCTAATGGGTCCACCGGGTCTTCCAGGACCAAAAGTAAAATAAATTTTTAGAATAATGCCTTTTGTTTTTGTTAATTTTTTCTAGGGACGAATTGGTCTTCCTGGTCAACCGGGATTAGATGGAGAAAAAGGAGGTCGAGGTGATCCTGGTCCAATGGTAAAAAAAGAAAACATATATTTCATAGACATAATAGAAAAACTAATTTCTAAGAAAACTAATGAATTTATTTTTTAGGGAATAATAGGATCACAAGGAGATGTTGGACCTCCTGGACTTAAGGCAAGTCTTATATAAAATATATGTAATATTTGTCTTTTAGTTCATTATTTTCAATCGTTCTAGGGTGAAAAAGGTGATCAAGGCAAAGGAGAAAAAGGAGATCGTGGTCCAATGGGTTTACCTGGTTATTCAATGGTAAGAAGAACATATATCTCAGATTATTTTTTTTTTTGTTACATCAAAAATTCATTTTAGAATATACCTGATATGCCTAAAAAACGTTCAGCGGTACGTATTATGATTATTGTTTCATATATACATTGCATATCTTTGTATAAATGTTTATTATATTATACTAAATGTAATATACATTGATGTCATAATCGAGGTTATATACATATATGTAAGGCGTTGCTGGTTTCCTTTTGACAATATTTAAAATAGATCAATATTGATCGAAATTATTTTATGCTATTTGTTTATTGATTTCAGGGTAATCGAGGTGAACAAGGTTTACGAGTGAGAATAAAACATTCGATTTTTGACTTTTGTTTTAAATTATTCTTTGTTTAGAGTCCACCAGGAGAAAAAGGAGAAAAAGTATGTGAATGATAAGAAATTCTTTTTCTAATGTTGTATTTTAAAAATAATGTTTTCTTTTTAGGGTGAAGAAGGTCGAGAAGGACGACGAGGTTTACGTGGTCGACCAGGTTTACCTGGTCCTGCTGGAATGGATGCATTACCATGTCCACGTGAAGTTTTATCTAACTTTGAAAATGCATGTCATTTATGTTGTAAAAACACATAAGAAATATATCGTAAGATATGTTTAACAAAAATATTTCAAGAACAAAAAAAACATTAATTTAATTTATTTTATTCAATGTGACGAACTTTGAAAAAATTCTCACTGATCTCACTCCTATTCTCCGGTGCTATATTTTTCAACAGTTAAAAATTAGTGGAAGAAGAATCGCCTGGGATCAATCGAAATTGGATGACATACATTTTCTTTTTTTGTCTTTTCTTTTGTTTTCTTTTAAATTGTATTGTCTTTTCGTTTTATGTAATGCATGTGTGTGTGTGTGTTTTGTGTATTATTGTTGTATATAGATTATTCTCTATAGTAAATTTTTGTTCGGATATGTAACAACAATAAAAGAAAATTATAATTTAGATTTTATCGTTTCTTTTGGTTTTTCCTTTATTTGAAGAATAACGGGTGATCGGAAAGTTTCTAGACAAGATGTTTGTTCATTTTTCATCTGTTAGAAAATATTTCCGATGAATCAAAAGCTATGATTTTATGCTCTTTTCATATATCATCTTAGAAATGTTGTCTATGTTTTCGAGAGTAGTGAAATAATTTTGAAAAGGCTAAAAAATTAGTTTGGATGGAAAAGTTTTGTATTTTCACAATTGTGATTCGAAACTCAAAGTTGGGATCTTTATTCATATATCACCTTGTAGATTAGAAACTATCCTACGAAATTCATTCTTTAAAAGTTTTTTTTTTGTCTTTCAACAACACACTTCAATTCTCGCTTCTCCTAAATACTCATTTTTGAAAAATTGATAACCGTTTTACGTTGAAAGAAGCTCTTGAAAAAATGATTAATTACAAACTATCGTTTAGTTTAATATTTCATTTTTTAGAGAAGTGTTTGCTTTAGAAAATGACCAAGTCTGACAGCTTTTAACATGTTTAAAAAGAAACCTAGGGGATAAACAAAACCTGTTGACTTATCATTAAAATTAATTCTTCAAGTAATAGTCCTTCATTACACTTCAATACAAATAAACACAACGTTTCTAAATCTATATTCAAAAAAAAAATACAAAACTCGGGTCACGACTCGTAGTTTTTGGCTCGTCCGAAATGCTTTCAAGCAGGCAAAAATGAGCAAACATGTTCATCGAAAACGCTGACCCACAAATTTCGTTCAAATTAATTCTATTAAAATTTTTAAAGATTATTTTAGCACTCTAGAACAAAATTTCTAAGACTATATTTGAAAAGAGCACAAAATCATAGCTTTTGACTTGTCAGAAATACTTTCTAGCAAATCAAAAGTGAATAAATACCTTGTCTAAAAACTTTTCGATCACCCTTTATATCGAATGATAATAATAAAATAGAAATATCAGGAAATAAAACAATGCCCGTAACCATTTTTTAGTTAATAAATATAATGATGATGTTTGATTGCAAAAATGCGTATTATTACAACAAAAGATTTTTTCTTTTATATTAATATTTGTTGTTGAATATTCAGATTTACATTGAATATCGAATATTGATAATGATGAAAGTTCAGTAAAACGAAGACAATCTTTTATAATGTCAATATGATAATCAATTATTTTAATATATTTAACACAACCAATAGCTTCTTTATATGAACAATAAATATGATAAGGTTGAGAGCAATCAATAAATCTTTTTGATTCAATAAGTGATATATGAGAATTTATATGATCTATTTGACCACAATAAATACAAAAAAAACCGAATGATAAATTTAATGTATTATTTGTAGATATTTGAATTGTACATTGAAATATATCAATAAGAACAAATAAAATTGAACATTTTCTTATAAAATTGAACATGTGAACAAAATATTTGAATAATGACGTTCATTGAAAATGAAAACAAGAAAGTAACTTGTTTTTGTTTTATTTAAAAATAAGAGAAATAGAAAGATGAAAAGTTTAAATATCGCAAAGAATAAACGTATTTTATTATTTACATAGTAACAAATAGAAAATTAGAATAATATTTTAGTTCGAATGATTAAATGATATATATAATAAGATTTTATAAATAAAATAATAGATATATATATCGAATAAATTTATTGTATTGAAATAGGTTTTCATGTAATGAAATGAAAACTTACAAAAGAAGCATTCTTAGTTATCAGATATTGTATGACTTCCTATTTTACTCATGAATACTTCTCGATGAGATTAAGAAAACATTAAAAGAAGTGAAAGCTATCATCATTTTAGATGGAAATCTTATACAGAATGTATATTTTATTAAAAGAAGCTTCAAAACTTTTAACTTCATTGGTTTTATGAATTTCAAAGTATGATTATTTTAATTTCGCTTTGTTATAACAACGTAAAAGTAGAAAATAAAAAACTAAAAAATAGGATATATATATATATAGTCTGTCGACTCAAAGACTATGTAAATAGTAAAAAAAAATGTACAAGATCAAATCTACTGGCGCCATCCAGGTGGATATTCGGTGAAAAATTGAAAGTGTACTTTCTGATGATTTCAATAGAGGTACATATATTCGGATCTATGAATTATTTAATGACATAAAAGTCTTTGCTCCTCTTGTTAGTACAAAGAAAACCTCGTCAATAAATGCTGCTAGTAAGGATTAGGAGCCTTTTCTTTTTTTTTACTGTAAATTAAAAACATTACAAGAAAATCATATATATCATCTGAAAATGTGTTTTTCGCTCTATCGGTTCGTAAAAAAGGCTTTCACTTTGATCTGTTTGAAATTCAAGAAAAGTCATTCTTCTTTAACATCGAATGCTTTTATGAAAACATATGTTCAATATAATGAGCTTGCACAATTTTTCACAACTCCAAATTTGACGAGACTTTCATCGAGTCTTCTTTCACTCATAACACCGATATAACATTAGCATGAATCGGCGCCAGCATTCTATAGTTGACGTATCAATTTTCAAGGTAAAATTTCTTTCTCTCAACATAGAAACACTTTTATCGAAGACTAATGTCATATTTGGAATCAATACCGAATGATGTATAATTTATTAGTCTTTTAAAAATATTTTTTCCATGTACATTTATATCAGAGATCTGCGAGATAATCTCGTGCTCTACGCACGCCGATACAACGTTTCGTAAACTTGCATAAAGCGCACTCTTCGCCATTCCATGATTTAGGACGCATTGGAAGAATACTGAAGATATGAATTAGTCATAGCGAAACATGCCCACAAAGCAAAAGATGAAAGAGACGTGCGACGCGTCCAAACGCAAGCGATAGGGGGGGGGGGGGTAGCGCCAGATGGTGCGGATAGAACTCTGATATGTATATATATATAGGGTCAGGATCTTTCACAGTGACTTTTCTGTAAAAAACCAGTCTTCGTACATCAAAAAAACATATGCATGCTTAATCTATAGAAAACTGCTCATTGTGAGGTTTCAACAAAGACCATCATGAAAATCTACTCATATCTAATATAAAAAAGAAAATTCAAATCTAATAGTTATAGATTTTCTTCCATTGAATAATGTAAATGAATGTTATCGTATCAGTATTTGTTAGTTTCACAGCTAACTTTCGGTATTTTTTGAAATATACTACCTAAAAGGAGTACTGAAATATAATAGTAGAATTTTAGGTCCTCCCTCCTCCCCACAATGTGCATCTAGGCGCACATTTGACTAAAAATGAAAATTGTACCTTTTCAAGGTTTAAACATAAGGAAATATACTTCGAAATATAGTCTATCTAATAGTGTAAATAGCTTTGTTACAACTCTCAAAGAAACTGAAAAACTAGCTGTCGAAAAATTAGTCTGAAATCGTGACGTCATTGGCAAAATTGATATATGGTAAAATTAAACCCTTCGACACACAAATTAGGCACATTTTCGGAATCTCCAAACCAAGCGCTATACAATGGTAAAAAATATTTTTCATTTGCACATTTTACTTCTCAGAAAAACAAATAATATTTTTTCTCTAGTGTCATCTGGACGATCTAGATCCGTAAAACGAACAATTCACTCGCATCCAACCTCGAAATTTTCCAAATTTGGCCAGAATGTTCGTCTATCTACTGTCTCTAATCCCTGTTAGCGCAAACATTACTAGACTGCACAATAGGTTTCGAAAAAGCCTAGGTTTTTTAGTTTTTTTGATTTTGGAAAAATATTTAATCGACAAAAATAGTATATTTGGAATCATCGTATTTAGGGAACTCTCTCAGAAAACACAATTTTTTGAAAAAATATCAAAGTTGACTTTTTGTCATAGGAAGATGTATCGAAGCTTCCTCTTTCGACGTGTATATGGCTTTTCGCAAAATGACTAGAGTTTCAAGGACTTATTAGAGGAAACTTCGACTCTACTGCCATGTTTTCGGAGAAATTTTAGTGGTTTTCTTTAAAGTTTTTCTGTTTTTAGAAAAACTGCGTTATCACTTTTATTAGCATTGAATAGAACATTTTTATACTAACCAGCATGACGGATGGCGTTAACTATCTTCATCTGTTACGTGCTTTAAAACAATCCACTGAAATGTATTTAAAATATGCAATTGTAATGTGCTTTTTTTTCTGAATTTGAATGAAAAAATTCATTTCCATAACTTCGTCAGCATTTTTCTCAAAACATGATTTCCAGACAGAAAAATTGAAATAACTTCGACCCGCCTCAGGGTATAACCCATGTTTTGTTTTTGTTTTAAAAGTCTAAATGAGAGCTAACTTTTGATCGGACGGATTTTTTTGATACTTGATTTCTGGATTGAGAAAAGTAGGATTTACTGTCGAGACAGTCACCTTTTTTATGCTTATTTTGAACAGCATGTCCGCTAAAATGCTCATAAACAATGACTGGAAGGGAGTTTCAAAATTCTGTTCGATGAAAAGTTACACACAGAGGCTAGTTTTAATTTGAAACCAGCCCAAACTTTGTACCTTTTATAACGATGAAATTATTTCGATTCTCTTGAAAGCTATAAAAACAAGCCAGAAGTTTGGTCTAGTAGGGTATATCAAACTAAAATTTTTACCACAAGCGTTTCTCACTGAAACCATTCATCCGTGAAAACTTCAATCGAAACGGTCCGTTCTAAGTGACAAATCAATTCTGAGGAAAGCCCTTAAGCTGTGTCAAATGATATATATAACACAAAACAATTTTGAAAAAATTTTCTCAAAAAAATGAGGACAAAAACCCGTCAGGCATTTTTTGTCGAACAACTTTTTTTCTCAAAAAATGTTTTTTTTCTTTACAATGTTCTTTTCGGTCATATCCAATAATTTCTGAGCAAAGAAACCAGTTTTCGAGCAAAAAAGTAACATGTACACCTGCCATGCACTCAATGCACACTGTACTCCTTCACCCATCTCCCACAGACATGACAAACATTATTGACATGCGATCACAGATCGTATATCAATAATGTCTCATTATCATATATAAACTTTTTCTTCATTACATTTCTGAATGACTAAGTAAAAGTATGGTGAAGAAATGTACCTCAAAATAGATAAAATAAAACAATCTTTCTGTAGATCTGTTAGTATGACACTTCATGAAGATAATAAATGATCTATATTAATTATACCTTTGTTTCACTTTTCAAATTATAAGACCATTCAAATTGAATGTTGGCAACAAAAAAAAATGCTTAAATAAAACAGTTTTGTGTAACAAATATATGAAGAATAGAAGAAAAATAAAATTGTTAATATGTTTCATCGGAACGTTGACGTTGAAGTCCATCAGCCATTTTGAAATCTTTCCCATTTGGATATTTTGGTGGTTTTAATTTTGCATCTTCAACTTCAATTTCAAATCGATCATGTTCAATACCATTAATTTTAGCTTCCAGTTTTTTTTCTTCAGCATCTTGATCATCGTTATCTTCTGCGATTGCTTCTTGTTCACGCTCTTCTAAAGTTTTCAGTTCGGGTTTCTCTCCATGCCATATTTTATCAGCTATACCACCACGTGCTTGTAACTCATTAACAGCCTCAGTAGCATCCAGTTCTCTTGCCCATGCTAATGGTGTATTGCCATCAGAATCCTAAATATATACATGATAAAGTCTTTTATAATCAATATAAATGAATATTTCTTACTTTAACATTAATATCAGCACCTTTTTCTATAAGTAATGTTAGTATGTCTATATTATTATGTCCTGCAGCTAAATGCATTGGACTCCAACCTGATTGGTCTAATGTATTCATTGGTATTTTGCCTTTTTCAATTAATAATTTTGCTATATCATAGTAACCATCATCAACTGCATAATGTAATAAATAAAATGCATTTTCATTTTGACTATCATCAAGCATATCAGGTGTTGGTGCAACACGAGCTCCATGATCCATAAGTATTGTTATAAGCTCTAAATATATGTATATATATATAATCAAAATAATACTATTGTTTTATTAGAAATAATTAATCTTACCAACATCACCGAAATTCATAGCATCTGCAACAAGACTCATACCTCCAACCCAATCACAATCAATTTGAGCACCACGTGCTAATAACATACGAACATTTTGTTTACTACCACGATTAACAGCTGTCATTAATGGAGTCCAGCCATGTCCATCACGCATTTCCAACTCATCAACATAATCTAATAGTGGTGCTAACAAATCCGGATTATCTATAGAATTAAAATAATTTTAAAATCAATATAAATAAGAATGTATATAATACCTTGCCACGCTACATAATGAAGTATAGTGCATAGATATTCATCAGATGGTACATAAGACTTGCATAAATTACGAATTTCTATGCTACTTAAATCTTTAATAACTGTTCTTAATTCACTAGCATCTTGATTTTCAATAGCTTTAACCATTAATTGAAGTTTACTTAAACCGAAACCCATTTTCTTGGTTTTTTTTCGAATATAGAAGCAAGTTAACTGCTTGTTTATATTCAATTACTTCACTTTTGTATTCTATATCACGTATTTATACCAATATTTCTTTAGAATGATTCGACTATGACAAGGAAAAAAAGCGCAAAAAAAATTGCGATCTATACATACCTAATTTGGTTACAAAAAAGAAAACAGACCAATGAGCATGATCAAAAAACTACACCTGAATGTTTCATTTATACATTATGTGCGCTCATTTACTTTCATACTTTAACACGCAAATCACTGATGCGCGTCATAACTTTTCTTTCTCTCTCTCTCTCTCTCTCCCTCACCTTCATTCGTTTATTTGCTATCAAAAGACATCAATGACGACATTGAGACTGTCGCGCATTTATTTATATATCACACAAATTCAAGTGAAAAAAATATTGTTCCAGTAATTAAAAAAAAAACGAAAAAACTATTGATTGATAGGAAAACGATTGTCACTTGCTACCGTCATATGACGAAATAGCAGAAAGCAAATTTGATAAAATATCTAGACGATCCTACAATCAAAAGAAAGCTGTATGACAATTTCAATGTCATAATAAAAACAAGACAGACTTGAATCAATGCATTGACTTGATTCTTTTTTCTATAAGCATCAATTTCGGATTGTTCAATTTTTAAATTACTAGCAATTGATTGAAATGTTTTTAAATCAGAACGACAACGTTCACCATGTGATTGTAAATCACGAAGTAACTGTTCACATCGATCTCGTGATTGTTGACTCTAATATGTTAGTTGCGAATAAAAAAAAAACAAAATACACTATTCTTATTGATTAGAAATAATTCTTACTTGTTTTAAATTTTCAAAATCACGACAAACAAGTTCAATTACATCATTAATTACTTTAACATCTTTTTCAACACTTAATAAACGTCTAAAATGTTCATCTTCTATACCAGTCAACTAAAAAATATTTTTTTTTTATTTTAGAAAAAAAGAAAAATACATCGAGGTTTTTTTGCTTAGCAAACTTTTTCTCCAACTAAAATAATACGATTTCCATTAAATAAACCAAAATTTTCTAATGGTTCATCAGGTGTCATATGTAAACGTTGTCCTAAAAAAACCAAGGAAAAAGAAGAAGTAATCATTTCAAACAGATATTAAGTTATCAATTAGAAAATCTTACCACGATAAAGTAATTGTTGATTCATCATTGTAACTCGAGCTTTTTTTTCAACTTCTTCCATAAGATCTCTAACCAAAGGTGAATGTTCCATATGAAGATGAATATCATATCGATCAGAACCTATATGAAAATATATATAATTGAGTTCCAAGAAGAAAATATCTTTTTGTTACCATGTGCAACTTCAAGATGTACAATATAAAAACGACTTTTAATGTCTGTATTTGTCATGTTTTATAAATGTTTAACAATGAAAATGATACAATTAAACGTTACTGTGGTATCTTTAACCATTTTTACTTAAGTTTCTATGGAAAAGAAAACAATTGAAAAGTTCAATGAAAAGAGATGACGCTATTTGACAGTAAATATCAAAAATTAAATATTTATATATTGTTTTTTTCTCTTTTATGAACTAATTTATTTTTAATGTCTGAACTCATATGACAAAGAATATGATAGAGAAAGGAAAAGAATTCTTTTATTTTTTTTTCTTTTTAAAAAAAAAAGAGAACTAGCTAATGTTGATAGTTGAATTGTTATTTTAAATATCTTGTTTGGTTTCTATTGATAGTTTTGAATTACTTTTTTATTACTTTTTCTGTTTGTTTAATCTGTAATTTTTGCAGTATTTATTTGTATTTGCTCTTTTTTTTCTTACATTATAGAATCACCGAAGGATTAAAGAATTATACGAATTTGTTTTTAGCATCATTTGTATTCTCACAATCAATCTCGATGTACATATGGCACAGGTAAGACGACAGTCTCTTAATCCATCAGCAGCACCTGGAAAGATTCCTGCAGTACCTGGTGCAGTACGTTTTCGAACACCAATATCAAGAAGTACCCGACGGACACAAAGCTTTCATGTCAATGGTCAACCTTCACATCCCGAATCACTGATTCGAGCAATGGATTCAAAACAAATTGTCAATCAGTCACCAGCTCGTTTTGCTCAAACAACATCACACATTGGTGGACTCCATAATTCAAATAATCCGAAATATGATCCATTAACTGGCTTAACTATTAATGCTACTACTATTAGTAATGAAAATCATGAAAAATCATATATTATCAGTTCATCATTCAGTTCATTAATTCCTCATGAACAAAATCTACCTCCGATAGCACCACCACCGTCAGCAGAAAACTTTTATCTAATGCAACAACAACAACAACTGAGATTAAATAATAATGACGTCTGTGTAATTTGATATATATATAAATAATAGCATTTAAATATTTTCTATTAGACAGAAGAATCCGTTGTCATACCAACACTAACTGATGATGATGGCCTTCCAGTTGTGTCTGTTGATAATGATCGTGTGCCTGTCTATGCACGATTTCCGTTTGATGTCAGCGTAAGTGTTTGTCTCATTTAGAATAACACTTTTCAGCATTTTTTTTTTATATAAGAAAAAAAAAAAGTAAGAAATAAAAGTTTGAGGGTAAAAGAAGAAATTGAAATTTTTCTCTCATTCCTACACTAAAACTGAAGTGGAAAGATCATATTTTAATGGTGACAGCAACAGCAGCGATCGACTATAACGACAACATACAACTACAACCAAAGAAACGACACGTTCTTTAACGTGTCTTTGTTAAGTAGAAGAAGAAAAAATGAAGAATAAAAAAAATTTTGTTTTGTATCCATTACAAACTTGATTTTTTTTTCTTTTTTTTTTTTTCATTTGCATCGATTTAATTTCTCTAGTTTCTACCACGATCAATGGATGCTAATGTTGAAGATAATATTCATAAACTTCGTCTTCGTTTAATTGATTCCGTAAATTATTATTCAGTTAATTTGCATTAATTATTATTTAAAATTTTTCATTTTTAGGAACTCCAACATCAACGTCGTAGTACGGATGATTATATTAAACGAACACGTATGTACTTTTCTCTTATGTGTACATTTAAAAAAAAACACAACAAGAAAAATAATTTATTCTAAAAAACAAAGAAAAAACTTTTTTCAGAAGAACAACTTTCTCTTTCATCTTCTAAATCAACAGAACATTATTTACATGATATTAGTTCATCAAACAATTTAATTTATCAACGAGTTAAACCAAAGATTTTGAGTCAACAAACATCATATTCGCCATTATCTATTGACACTCCGATATTTATTGGTAATTTTTCGAGATTATCTCGAGGTAGTCAAATTTTTATCACGTAGACAAACACGAGTTTTGCTTTGATTGCACACTTGTAAACATACATGCCACCTATCATTGGCTAGAACATTAAATGTATATCTGTATATTTAGATCGCATAGGAATGGAAAATAATCCTCAAGATCATTCAGATATTGAACGAGATTTAGAAATACGACGAATACAAGTGAGATAAATGATGATAATAATAAAAAAGAAAAAAAGAAAAATCTCTTATTGAATTAATTATTTTTTTTTTAGGAATCCTTACATGGTGGTCGTCGATCAAATCAACAATTAACGATATCAAATTATTCTTATGATCCTCGGTTACATTTACAACCTTCAAATAGTATATAATGAAAATAACCTATTAAATATATAAGTTTTTTAAATATAGATACAATTGGAGACCGACAATATTCATCTTCTAATATGGATGATTTAATTGATTCAATGGCTAGACGTCATTTAGCTTATCGACGACTTGATGTATGTTATTAAAATTAGAATTTCTTTTCTTTTAATTCTATAGATTGAATCTTTGTTTTTTTGTTTTCAGGCAGCTATTGACCGTCAACGACGGGGCCTGGGAGGTTACAATCCATATTATGGTACAAAAAAAAAAAGAAATTTTAAGCTTCCATGGATATTAAATTTTGTTTTTTAAATATTTTGTAGATTCTTCAATTATTGGACGACAAGCGTCATTTCGTAGTCAACAACAAGATGATGATATATTTTTTACAAATACAGCATCGTCAAGTCGTATCGGACAAGGTTTATTTAATAAATATGAAATTTCAGCTGATGTTTTTCTTTGATTAAAGATTTTATTCGAACAAATCCAAATAGTTTAAATCAAATGGTTCGATCAAAAGTTGATTATTCTAATCGTATTCAACCTGATCCTGATGATGTTTATATCAGATTTCGAAAATTTTTAGTAAATCAAAATGAATAAATTGATTTTTTGTTTTAGTTAAATATGAATAATATGATACGTACAAATTCCTATTCAATATTACCTCCAATATCACCTGGAATTGATTCAAATCGTTTAAGTCGAACACAGTAATTAACTAATTTTTAATCTAAAGACAATAATTAATTAATTTTTTGTTTTTTTTTCTTACTTTTTAAAGAAATCTATCCAATTCAGCTCTTTATCAAGCTAAACGTAATCCTCAACAATATCGAAATTATCAACAACCTCTACCATTAAATTTACCTGATCACACGGAACATTTAATTGAATTACCAAGTGATATATTTCTTTCATCAAGAACAGGTGATCATTTAAAATTGCACGTCGAACCAGCTTAATATTATTGCACCTATATATTCACTATTTCATAATAAAAATAAACCCTTTAATAAAAAATAAACCCTTTTGTCTGCTGCATTAATTATTTGTGTTGTGTGCTTTGTTTTTGCTTTTTTTTTTTTAAATCTAAATATATGTGTGTGCGCGAATTTAACTGTAGAATTAATTGGCTCATCTCAACATCATGATCAAACTCGAACAAGTAAACCAGGATCTGTCTCAAAAGATAGTATGTTACATAGAATTAGTATTAATTGTTATTAATAGTATTTTTTTTTCTTTTGTTCATATGATTAGAATCTGATGTATCTATAGATTCTGAAATAGATCAATCAGATGGTGAAAATAATCCATATATTATTAATCATCAACATAGTCAAAATAAACAAAAATCAGGAAAAAAATCAGAAAATGGTAAATAAAACTAAAATTTGATTATTGTTGTTTTTTTCTTCTATAATAATTATTCAAACAACTAATAGATTCATTTGAAAAATTAGCAAATCAAAGAATTCTTTTATTTGGCTCTATTAGAGCAGAATCGAGAATATGACATTGATTAACGTTCTAAATTTCGTTTTGCTTTATCGAACCAGAAAAATGTTAATATAATCATATTTTATTTATATCATAGGTCATTATGGTTTTTTTACTGAAGGAAATCCTCCGCAACAACAACAAAAATCAAAACAAAATAATAAATTTCATCCACGATTATTATTTCAAAAAGCAGCTATTGGCATTTTGTTTATAAATATTATCAAACATGATGCTGCTAAAAATCGATTAGTAAGTATAAAAATGACAAGAACAATAAAATAAATTTCTAATCTATGTAAAGAATCGTCGAAGTCAAACATTAAGTGCAACAATACATAAAATTCGTATACAAGAAATAATGGTTGCATTACATCGTGTTTATCTTGAACCTGATGGACCAATTTATAATGCACTTATTCAAGCTATAACTAATTCAATTGAATTAAAACATGCATTAGATAAATCATCAAAATATTATTCTGAAGCAATTAATATTATTGGTCAAGCAGTAAATAATGTTATTTCAAAAATTGTTGATTTTATGGTAAAAAAAGAATCAATTTAATAAATAAATTTAAAAAAAAAACGATTTTTTTTTTTTTTCATTTTTTTGTTTTAGCCAAAAGATGGTATTTTAGGTACAGCAAAAAATTCAGCTGTATCAGCACTTATTCAAGATGGAAATCCATTTCCTGATAATTACTTTTGTCAATGTGAAAAAGTAAGGTTTATCTTATTTTTTGTTTTATTTTTATAGATTATTTTCTTGAAGAATATTCTTGAATTTCATAAATCAAAAATTATAAATATAACTAAACAACGAGCAATACTTTTACTTATTGGTATTTTTATCTTTCGAGCACTTGTTACAACAGTAAGTTGAATATTTTAATCAACTAAAATTTTCTTTGATTTTTTTGTTTTACTTCATTTTTAAGTTACTTATTAAACCAACTAAATATCGATTTATACTTGGTGAATTACCAAAAAATCAATTAGTTAGTCTTAAAGTTCTAGCATCGGTTATTTTTTATATTGGTCGACGAGCAGTTAAATCCAGTTCTCAAATACTTGTATGTAATTAAAAAAAATGGAAAAAAAAAATTTAATATTTTTTTTATTAATAGACTTTGCCACATGAATGGGAATCTTCATTATATAGTGATACAGATATTGAACCAATTATTCAACATGCGGAAATCAAATCAATTATAACAACATGTGAAGTAAGTTATTTATTGCACTTCCTTAACACATAAATATAAATATATATATTTATATATATCAATAATCTTTTATTTAATTAAGCAATCATTACGTGATTGGTGTGAAGACTATATTCGTCGTATTGATGCAAGTTTTGGTAAAGAATTACGAACATGAATATGATCATTGACTTATTCCCTAATGTCAAAGTTGCTTTTTTTTCGCTATTCACAATTTGTTTGATTGTTTCTTTTCTTTTTTTTTTTTTTGCTATATATAAATGAATTCCCAGACAGGTTCTACTGTCAAGGTTATCATCATCTTTTTCTTTTGGCTTGTCGATGAAATTCTTAAGGGAAATCGTGTCTTCATATAATTTGTTTTCTTCTCTTATTTATCAGCTACTATGAGTATTCTTCATCGTTATCTAATTGTTCCATGCATACGCTAAAAGTTAATTAAATTTAGCATCCATTCTCTGATGATTAGTCGATCGATCGAACAAGTTTCTTATATATATATAAATATATTTAGTTTGTTTTTCATTATAAATTCTTTCGTTTATTTCTTATGACTGCTCTCCGAACAAATGTGGTACGAAATGAAAACAAGTGAGAAGACAAAAAAAAAAGAACGAGGAAAAAAAGAAGAAGAATTCAATCACAATTTGGCAACAATATAAAATAGGAACTCGATAGAGAAAGAAAGAAAGAATTAAGACTACATTCAACTGTACAGGACGGCATTCACGTTTTTTATATATGTGCGTATGTCTATTGAAAGCATTCATAAGAGGGATTATGATTTTGATTGAGAATATTTTCTTAATAAATTATTTTTTAATTAAGTAACATCAGTAAGAATTGTACGTGATGATTGTACACGAGATGATAAATGTTGATCTAGTTTTTGATTATCACCTTGTGTATCGATTGTACTTGTACTATTGTTTATTGGTGATGTATTAACACTTCCACTTTTCATTTCTATTTCCTCTGTAAAATACATGAAAGAAAAATAACTATTTAAAATTTAATAAATATAAATATAAAAAACAAACAAATATAAAATAAAACAGCAACAACAACAAGCAAATATCACAACAAAAATATAATAAATGTTGTGTAAAAAAAAATTAAATATTAAATCTACCATGCAACATATTGGAAACAAATAGGGAGTAGGCAAAAAAAGGGGGAATCATTAGGATATAAGTGGTTATTTTACTATATAAACTTACAAAATTTTTATTACAATCATCACAATGCATGGTCATCTAAAGAGATGTAGTAATTTATTAATTTTATTTCTTTTATAATTTCCTCATTTTTTCCCCCTTTTGCTTGTTATGAAAAGAAAAATCATATAGGTCACATAAAAATATACAACGTGCATGTAAAAAAAAATATATAATTTATCATATAAGTGCGTGATGTGAAAATTATAATTCTATTTTGATCGGCATGAGCAGCAAAAAAATATCGTACCTAGTTTTTAAAAATATTTGAAAATCCTATGACTTTCTTTCTTTTAAACTTTGGTCACATGAGAATGATGACTACTAATCTTTGGACTAGGTTGAATCATTGGTATACATTCTTCATCGTCATGTCCTATGTGAATGAATGAAATATCGACTGGAATTTATGTAATATAAATATTACTAGGAATAATAAGAATTAGAATAAGACACATTGTCATAGTCTTTAGGTTTGATTGCTCGAATAGAAAGAAAATAAATTTCGATGTATGCACGAACAAACAAATGATATAAACATTGGTATCGATGACTCACAAAGAAGTATAGAAACATACGCAAAGAAAGAATATTTCTTCATGATGCTTTTTTTCCTAAGCAGAAATATAGCAACGCCATAGACAAAAAGAAGTATTAGAAAATACTTTTTACTATAAACATAGACAGATGTGTATGAATATATAGATATGTATATATATCTGATGTGAATTACTCTCCGTATAACAATAAATAAGGCACAAAGATAAAATAAAAAAATATATAAGAGCGTAAGGTTCGACAGAAGGAAATAAAGAAAAAAAGAAGTTTAATGGATCAGATGAAATGAATGAGAATAGGAAAACAGAAAAGAAAAGAATGATTGAAGCATGTATATAGTTTATATACCTTCGAGAAATGCTTGAAAATTTTCGGTAACTAAATAAAAAAGTTTAATGACATAAAAGAATTTCAATAATACTTATTTCTCAAAAAAAATTCTCAATATACACAAATATTTTATTACATTTTATGTAAGAAAATCTAATTTTTATTTTTTATTTTTTGATCTTTTTTTAAGAGAGATGTATCTTTATATATAAGGCATAGTGATTATCTTACCAATTCGATTGTGAATAATATTGTTTTCAGTCATGCCAAGTTTGGCAGCCATGCCACCACCACCTTGTTTAATAAGATTTTTTCGTGGTCCACCACCAGGTGGTGCACCTTGCGTATTTATTGTTCCATCTGTTTTTCCAATATCCATACCGAATTTATTCAATGCTCTACTACCACCACCACCACCGGCACCTCCTCCACCTCCAACACCTCCACCACCATGAACAGTTCCTCTTGGCGGTCTAACCGGTTCCACAGCCATAACTCTTCGTCGTTTCTTCGGTAATTTTGAACGTGCTTGTGTATGTGAATAATACATAGCAAAATTAGCAACAATAACAGGAACTGGTAATGCAATTGTTAATACACCTGTTAATGCACATAAACCACCAACCATCATTCCAACATATGTTTTAGGTACCATATCACCATAACCAACTGTTGTCATTGTTACAATAGACCACCAAAGTCCAATCGGTATAGATGTAAAATCATTATCTGGATTTTTTTGTAAACGTTCAGCATAATAAATTAATGAAGCAAATATGACAATGAATAAGACAAGAAAAAATATAAGTAACATTAATTCACGCATTGATGCTGTAAATGTATGTATAAGAATTTTTAATCCACCATAATGACGTGTTAATTTAAATAAACGAAATATACGTGTAATAGAAAAAAATTCAAATAAATCTGTATTTGTTAATGATGCTGGTAAGACTTTATTAAATAATATATCTAAATAAAATGATAATGTTGCAAGAAAATCAATAATGTTCACAGGTGATCTAATAAAACCAAATTTTTTTGGTGATACTATAAAACGTGTTATAATTTCAAATGTAAACCAAACTAAATTAAAAAAAAATACCACAATGTTTATTTTCTAAAAAGAAAATTATTTTCAATTTACCATTGCATGCTATTTCAATATATTGAAATGCTTCATGAGCTTCCGTTCGTTCTTTATATAATGTATACGTAGGTGCTGTTAAATTTGTATAATTATTTTCAATTAATGCTATTGTTGGTACACGCATCGTTGGATGAGTTTTTAAACAAAATGATATAATTGAAACAAGTATAAAAAAGATTGAAACAACTTGTATTGCCTAATATAAAAATTACTAATTTAGAATAATACAAAAGAACAAAAAAATAAAAAATAAAAAATAAAACTCATACTTTAGCTGCACTACTAGAATAAGGTTCTTCAAATAATTGCCATATACGTGGTTGTACACGTTTAAACCATGGTAATGTTTTCATATATTCTTGTACACTCATATTTTTATGACGAATTGTTGGATCAAAATCCCAACCAAATTTATGTGGAATTTCTTCCTCTGTTATGGGTTCATCATCGAGATCTAAACGATCAAGACCAACAAGGACATCTTGTGTATCTCTAAAATAATAAAATAAAATAAAACAATATCTATATATATATAATTCTTAATTATATACCGATGAGTTGTATATGTCATCCAACAACAAGGTTCAACTTGATTAGCATCAAGGCCCCAATATTCAAGTTCAGTTTCGAATAATGGACCACAAACATCAGTTGGATAATGTAATTTACCTGTACGGTAATAATTTAATATTTGTGCAAATACACCTGGATGTCGATCGAAATAAAATTCATTAAGGACAGAATCATAATTTGATAGAGCTTCAGTAAGACGGGAAAGACGTGTAGCTGGTATTTTCTTTAATGTTGCTTTGTCTTTAGAAAAAAAAAAAATAACAGGAAAAACAAATTTACTAAATTAGAAAAAACACGATCAATCAATAAATACATACATGTCTCATGACGAATACCACCCACATTTAGAATAACCCGATTATCAGCATCGGCCATACGATATATATCGACAACTGTCAAGAAGGTTCCAAAATTTGTTTGAACAAAAAGAACATCGATGATGATGACGATGATGCTCTTGTTTATAATTTGAACCGTCAGATCTAGACGTAGCAAGAACGAGTTTATATCTTCATACATATAACTGACGTGTGGCCTGACATGCAAAGCACCGGTCAACAGCAACAGCACAATCTAAAAATAAGTTTCTTTCATTAATGTCAAATTCAAGTACATATAAGTATGCATATATATATATATAAATAAGAACTACATCATCAGCCTAGAAGTTGCTTGTAAAAAAAAAACGAAGAAGAAAAAGAAGTGATTGATGTAGCGATCGGGTGTATGTTGCTCGTAGAAATGAAGAGGAAGTCAAGAGGAATAAAGCAAGATGGAAAGATAGACAAATCAGCTATATGTGAGACAAGTAAATTGCGTTGGGAATGCGATCAAGTCGTGTGCATACGAGTGTTTTGCCAGAACAAATTTTTATGTCGCCGAGCCCTCGCCAGCATGAATGAAGATGATCGAGTGATATGGCAACTGAAGAAGGAAAGAAAAAAAAGATGAGTATTGCTAGAAGATGTATGCATTTTCATATAAAAAGAAAAAGAAAATGCGTTGTCTTTCTTCTATGAGTTGTAATGAAAAAAAAGTATACCGATACAAACTAAATATAAAAATAAATAAATATATATTATTCTTACATGTTTTTCATGGTATTTGATTTCTTGACGTATATGCACTTGATTGATTGTGAGAAAAAGAAAAACTCGAAGAAATTGATTAAAAATAAAAATATTAGAAAATATTTTCCAATCTTTTTCAACTCATTTATGTCACGTATTTAAAACAAATGTCAACAGCATTAGAGAGATAACTAAGAAAGCAAGCATAAAGAAGATAAAATCAAAGAATGTTGATTCCTAAATGGAAAAGAAGATAAAAAAAACCGTATTGACAATTAGATAAGACAAATCTTCATTTCGAAAAATATGTTTCTTTGATATTATCTTCTCTTAAGGCTAAATGTCGTAACAAATGGTCGTTACAAATATAGAAATAGCACGACTTAATTGAATTTATTCTTCAGGTTTTTTTTCTTGCCTATTACCGGTGTATTATTGTGAGCCTCGATGTACACACTTATTTACGATGACAGTCAAATTAAAAAACAATCTAACATATGGTCGCCTTGTGGATAGGAATCCGATCATTATTCTTTGTTACATATTCACATAAGAAAGATAGAGAAAAAGACATACAAAGATAAATTGTCAAACGAAGACAGGTTCAAATCAATAATCTTTTTTTCTATTTTTGTTATTCATATCAAGTGTATAGTTTTCTTGAGTTCTATCTTTAAATGAATAGTAATAAAAAAAAGTGAATAGTTCGACGTTATTTTACTTAGTAAAGAAAAAAGATATACGCTTACATATATTATTTCTCTGTTTGCTGTAACTTTACCTTGACAATCTAATTATAATCTTTGCTAGAAGACACAGACTCTCGTGTCTGCGTGTTCAATCTAACGAAGTAGAATTGATCATGAAAAATACGAAGAGAAGAGCAAGGAAAATAGTGGAGAAAAGAAGCGGCAAAAAACAGAACAACGAAAATAAAAGAGATTAAATCGTTGACGCGTATACTGTAACTGGAGAAGTTTGCTTTAGTCTTTTCCGTTAGTATATTCTAACATACACATCTATAATAACGAGAAGGAAAAGAGGAAACATTTATGTCATTGAAAGATGCACAACGCCAAAGGAAGAACTCAACGAAGAAATAGAAAAGAAATTTTGAAAAGGAAGAAAACTGCTTTCCATATAATCAGGTGGAAAACACAGATTCTTTATCTTATCAATTGATGCTTAATATAGAAGATAAAGGAAAAAAAAACGTGTGGAAAAGCACTATGTCAATTTAAAAAGTTTACATGCATAGAATAGCAAGCAAAAAATGTGAATAAAAAACGGAAGAACATCATTACATCTTCATGATTATCACAATTCTAAAAGAAAACTGAATAACAATAGCACAGGATGAACATATATATGTCAAAGAAAGAAAAAAAATATAATTTTCAAAAGAAAATATCTAAAAAACAATGAAGAACAAGAAGAAGAAAACCATGAATGACAGGAAGACCGGTAAACGTCTATCATCATTTCAACCAACAACTAATCCGTAAAATATATAGATGAAAAATTTTTAGTTATGCGTATGCAAGATGATGACTAGAAATGGCAAATAACAGGACGATTAATGTCAAACGATGATGCCTGATAGCATCTCGTCGTGCTTGACATGCACTTTAATAGATGTTGATAGACGGAAAAACTGTATGTATATTAGGGATGTTGATAGCAACAGAAAATACAAAAAAAAAAAAAAAACATCATCAAGAGAAATCTTGTACAGATCTAATAATATTATGGCAAGAGAAAGACAAGAAGAAAAAGAAATATATATCTATATATATACATATATTGAGACGATCGTTTGAGAATAATATTAACAGTTAGACATATGCAATATTCATTCGTTGACATCATATTAAATAAGACGACAAGATAATAATAAGAATGATTCAGTACAAAACATCTCTTTGTATACATGTACAGCATGTCTATCTTACTCACTTTGAGTGTTTGCGATTGTCTAATATTACGTGAGAATTTTCCCTATTTTTATTCACCCTTCTGTAAATCATTATTAGTTTGGGATGATGACTATGTATATGTGAAGCAACTCGGACAACAACGACAATCATAAAAAAAGAAGACGAAGGAGAAAAAGAAGAAGAGTATTTCATTAAGATTGCAATTGCTTTTTTTTCTTCACTCGGTACTACTGCTGTTAATACTACATCTACTACTGCTGTTGTTAGCATTATCTTCTCTCTCAACTTCAGTATTCATCCTCTCAAACACATGTTTCACTTATCTAAATCTAATGCAAGCAATAGAACTATATAGTAATGACTACGATGAGAAGAGCAATGGAAAAGAATTCTTTTTTTTGCTTCTCATTCTATTTTACTTGCTTTTTTTCTACTTTCTCTCTCTCTCTCACTCTTTTTTCCTTTTCATTTTTCCCTTTTTTCTCATTCCCTTGTTCTGCTATGAACGGTCGCAAATTGTAACAAACAAAAAAAAAGAATAGCGCATGACAGAGCAGAGCAGAGTGTTGAGAGAGAGTCATTTTGAAGGAGAGGCAAAAGATGAAGTTTCCTTTGTTCATCAATAAAAAACGCTTTTTTCGCTGTTTTCTCTCCTAGTCTTCTTCTTCTATTCTTGCATACTGCTACAGCCGCCTCCGCGCCTTTAACATTGCCTTGGTCGCGAGCAAGTAATAGAAGAAAGAGTGCAATAAAGCGTCTAAGCTGTTTCCCGTGTTGTTTAAAAGATCGATTTCGCTTTTATTTTCTCGCTTTTCTAATTTTTCCTCTCTCTCTCTCTCCTCTGCAAGTCTGCTTTTCTTACTTGGCAGTAGTTCAACTTGCTAAACGACTATCATAAAACAATGTGCAACATATGTGCATCAGTTTTTTGTGTTAATATCAACTAGAAAGCTTCGGTATTCATAATTCAAATTAACATTGTTACATTAATGATTTTTTTTTGACAAGCATAGATTTATGCCTTTACAGATATAGAAATATGAAAAATAACGAAACTTGTATTAACACTAAATCATTAAGGAAAATATTGATAATATTTGACAGAAAAATTAATCAAATTTAGACTTTTAACGATGACGAAGATACTCTTCTGCTTATATTCAAAGTTTATTATAATCGAGAGTACCTAGCATTTTTGTCATCATTTTGTACAATTGAATCAATGCCAAAAAATAAAATTTTAGAACCAATGAATATATACAATATTGCATTACAATTGTGCAATTTTTGCCACGTATACCATGACAGGATGGCACAACAAATAAAAAAAAGGAGAACACGTTGGTTAATAGGGTATTTTGAAGTGTAAAGAACAAAAAATCGTGTTGTTCATATATATATATATAAGCAAAATTTTTTTCTTCAGTTGATCGACAACATCAAAACAAAAGATTACACATAATATTTTATATACAATATGGTTTATCATTGAAAAAACTGTCATCTTATTTTTCTCAGCACAATGAGGTATGTATACTCATGTTTGGTCTTGATACTGCTGGAAAAAGAACTATGCTTTATATATCAAAACTTGCCGAAGTCATAACAACAATATCAACAATTGGTCTCAATATTGAAACAGTAATATATAAAAATATAAATATCACAGCTTGGGATGTTGGTGGACGCAATAAACTTCGACCGTTATGACTTCATTATTATGAAAAGGTATCAGCAGTTGTTTTTGTTGTCGATTCAAATGATCGTGATAGAATCGACGAAGCATGTAACGAATTACATGAGATGGCAAATGAAGAATTATTAAAAAATTTATCTATTCTCATATTTGCTAATAAACAAGATTTACCAAATGCTTTAACATTTGATGAAATCAAAGAAAAACTAAACTTATCAAAATTAGATGAAATGAAATCAAAATGGTATTTACAACCTTCAATAGCTATTGTAGGTGAAAGTATTCATGAAGGTTTTGAATAGTTAGCAACTACAATACAATCAAAAAAAAAGATCTTACACAACCAATTATGGAAACAATAAATGATTCGAAAACAATCAAAGATGATCTTTTATCTTTATGGAATTCAATTAATTTTAACAAATTATTAAATAAATATATTTAATATTTTTTTATCTATAAATTTTTTCTTTTATATGTCAAACTATTCTATATATTGATTTATTAAAAGTAATCTTTTGTTGTTCTAAGATACAAATAAAAACAAATACAATGCATATATATATATATTGACTTGTCCGAGCGTAATGTGGTGACGTTTTGACCACAGTACTATTAACTTTTTTTACCGGTTAGGTTATCTAAGATATCCAACGGAAAAGAAGATCTTCAAACAAGATTCTTATTTTGATGACAGATCAGTTTAATCAACGTAATGCGATGATGTTAACTTTTGTAATTATTTTTTTTCTAAGCTTACTTTTTCTGTATGCATCGTTGTGTAAAGACAAAGTAATCTTTTTTTTCTTAAAAATCACAATAAAAGGTATTAAATTTTATATCTACTAATCATTTCAGTATAGAATGATAAGAAAAAAAACAATAGATTTATTAATATGCCTAACAATGTGTAAGTAACTGATGATGTATAATGCATGACCGATATTTGCATTTATTCTCTCTATCTCATTGCTAATGCTTTATTCAAAACTAAATACATTCCAGAATAGAGTGAAGCAAGCTCTATCTTTCTGGCATTAATACAGTTATTTCATATACATGTATTTGTGTTGTGACTAAGCAAAAATTGAGTAAAAAATTTCCGACATCATAAAACAGAGCATTTTTTTTATATATAACATTACAGCTTTGCTTTACTAGTGGAAAAACCATACACTTTTACCGCATGCCATTGCTTACTATTATCATTGTTACCTCAACTGGAATAATTTACAGTATTGAAATGAAGAGTTCTTAGCAGTCATCACCAATTATCGAAGCAATATACTAAGTTCTCTGTTCATTACGTCAATATGTTTCGACAACTTTGCCTAATATTTTATTTCTCGATGCTCATCTGTTACGCCTTAATTGTCCGTCCTCTAGATATATAAGTTCTAAAGATTTAATACCCTTTCCAATGAGAAATAAGTATTGCGGCACGATCAACAAGTCAACAAAACGATAGATAATGAGCTCAGCTGCCAAAATGAATTCAACACGTCACATACACAAAGAAGTCATCAATATTGTGTACAGAGAAATCGATGTATTTTTCTAATCAAAATGCAAAAGAAGTTTCAAAGTAAAAATCCAATTTAAAATTTTTTAAAATAATAAAAAACTGCATAGAAATATTTATTAATGCTTGAAAACATTAACTTCATCGGCCGATAACATTCACTATATATTCACTAACATTTATACACAGACGTAATTCATTTATTGACAAATAATTCGAGATATGTTCTTGTGATTTTACTTCAAAAACATCTTACAAGTGAAAATACAAGCATTGTCAATCAGAAAAATTTATCTGCTTTTGAAGCTTTTTAGAATTTTGACTCTAGAATGGCAAATTTTTAAAGTTTTATGAAAAAAATTTGTTTTGCTGTAAAGCGTCGTAATAGTATTGGTCTTCTCGGGAATCTAAAAAATCAAAAAAATATTCTATTCAAATGATGAAACGTCAGTTTTTTCGTGTTTTTGATATAAAATTCATCAAAATCATCCAATTTTTATCATTTTTTATTTCATAGGTTCCAGAGTGAAGAAGGCATAAATATATCGGAGTTCGTTGAACAGAGGAAGGACGTACCATTTTTAATGATAACTGTGATGCTATACTTAAGGAGAAAATGCTCGTATTTTCACTGTTAAGATATTTTTGAAGTAAAATTCATAACAACATATCTTACATGTTTTGTTCATCAATGAACTGCATCTGTATGCAAGTGTTAATGAATACACAGTGAATGTTATCGACTAGTAAAGTTAATGTTTTTAAGCATTAATGAATGTTTCTATGCAGTTTATTTTTTATTTTAAAATCTTTTAAAACGGATTTTTACTTGGAAATTATTGCGTCTTTCTGTGGGTATTAGCGAAGACAAGTCAGGGTACTGACGTGGTGCATAAGACAGATTTTAGGTATTATGAGGGGTAGGGATCACTTTATGGTCTTTGCTGACGATATATTTTTTCTAGGATTCGTACAAAATGGATATTAGTGAGCATAACTCGTCAAGGTGTAGGTGTGAGTGATATTATCATAAATGAGGATAATCCTATCTTTGTCATCATTCTGTATAAACTAATCAATGTCAAAAAAATTTCAAAATTAATAAATATATACAATATTACATTACGACTGTACAACATTTGCCACGTATATCATGACAGCATAGTACCACAAATAAAGAAAATAGAATGTATTGTTTGATGACGTATTATGGAGTGTTGAAAAAGAAAACATTATATATATATATATATATATAAGCAAACTTTTTCTTTAGTTCACTGATAATACCAAAACATAATAAAGTAAAAAATTATATATAATATTTAATATACAATAGAAGCTCATCAATACAAAAATTTTCATCCTATTCTTTTAAACAAGAGGAAGTATGCATACTCATGTGTGGCCTTTATGCAGCTGGAAAGACAACTATACTTAATATATCAAACTCGATGAATACAGAACAACAATACTAACAATCAGCTTTAATGCTGAAACAGTAATATATAAAAATGTAATTACAATAATTTAAACATATTGGTGGACATGATAAAATTCGACCGTCATGATGTTGTTACTGTGCAAAGACGTCAGCAGTTATTTTTGTTGTCGATTCAAATGGTCGTAATAGAATCGACGAAGCATGTGACGAATTACATGAGATGGCAAATAAAGAATTATTAAAAAATTTATCTATTCTCATATTTGCTAATAAACAAGATTTACCAAATGCTTTAACATTTGATGAAATCAAAGAAAAACTAAACTTATCAAAATTAGATGAAATGAAATCAAAATGGTATTTACAACCTTCAATAGCTATTGTAGGTGAAAGTATTCATGAAGGTTTTGAATAGTTAGCAACTACAATACAATCAAAAAAAAAGATCTTACACAACTGATTATTAAAATAATAAATGATTCAAAAATAATCAAAGATGATCTTTTATCTTTACGGAATTCAATTCATTGAAAAATATTATTAAGCAATTTTATTTAATATTTTCTTTCTATAAATTTTTTCTTTTATATGTCAAACTATTCAAAAGTTGATATGTTAATAAATGTTTGTATTATTAGAAGTAAGCTTTTGTTGATCTAGAATACAAATAAAAACAAAAACACAATATTATATAGATATATGTATTATAGACAAACCTTTCATAAAATTTATGAACTTGTGGAATACCATCATGAGGTGGAAAACGTGCATGAATTCTTTCTTCACCATTTGGTGGAACAAATACTTCCATTCTCTATTAAAGAAAAACAAGCACATATTGAAAACATTTGATTTGATTTGATTTGAAGAAATATACTTGTGTTTCATAAGGTTTTGGTTGTTGATCTTCAATTTGTACCGGTATTTGTCTTTTACCAGTTGTTGATTTATTACTTAGAATATAATTTTCATTATTAATTTGTTTACTTTGTTGATAACGACGCCATTGCAGACATAAAATAATAATAGAAATAATCGATGAAACGAAAATAACAATACATAAGACAAGTAATCCAATCCAAGGATCATCAATAGATTTATGCACTGGCACATGAAATGAAGTCGGTTGTATGTAATTCATTCTTTCGATTAAAAAAAATCAATAAAATAATACGAATTTAAACTGTAAATAAATATATTCAGATCAATATCTATATGAATTACATTATTCTTACCTGTATTGCCACACAAAAAATTTTGTCAAGGATTTTCCTTTGCAATTGTCAAATGAATATATAAATCAAAAACGAACTTTATATTTTAGACATTTCCTTTTCTTTTTCATTCTTCATGTACACAATTCAATCACCAACAGTGAATGACATACAAAGTTAGTTAATCCCTATCTAGTCTGTGTGTGTGTGTGTATATATAAACTTGTGTGGGTATAACCAAGGAGCAAGAGCAAGGTAAATAGATTTGTAATGCAACAGATTGATTTATGCATTTTTTTTTCTTCATAAAACAAATTATCTTCTCTGTTATAATATTTATTAATTAATAGAAAGAAAAAACTACAATGTTTCAAAAAAATAAAAAATAAAAAAATAAATTTCAATTTTTGTTTTATATCTTCTTAAGTCTGTCAGCTAATTGATTATAAATAAATGCTGATGATGTTACTGATGATTGTACTTGTGCATAATTTAAATTTGTCATTTGTTTTGCTTTTAATTGAATTCCTTCGGATGCATTCATATCAACAGCAAATTGTTCTGATGACATTTTATGTCTTGCATCACGTGTTTCTGAACGTTGCAAATAAAAATGTGATATCATATGTATAACATTGCCTTTACCACAATCAAACGTAATAAGTACAGCATATGAATTATATTTTTGATTTAATTGATTTGATTTAATTAAAACACGTACACGTTGTTGATCAATTATTTCAATTGGATATGATGATGATTCAAGCCACCATTGTGGATCAACATGTTTTGCAGCTGGTAAAAATCCAGCTACAATTGGATTTGTTGGATCATTGACTTGTACTCCAATAACTTCATCACCAGTCGTTTGACCATTATGTCGAACAAACTATGATGTAGGAAGTAACAAAAAAATATATAGTATATATGTAAAGGTAAATAATTAACTTACTTCACCAAATGCAACTTCAAGAACATTTTTTAAAGCCCAATCTGTCGTAATTAATTGACCACCATCCTCAACAAATTTACGTAAACGATGAGCAGCATTAGGCGGAAATGAAGTAGCACAATTAACATAAACTGTTTGATCTTTTGGACGCAATGGATAAGTTAATAATTCATCTTGTTGTACAGTTTTAAATGGAATTTTTAAACTTGTCAATACTTGATGTATATGATCATATGTGCCAGGTACAACAATTACTGTATCATGTTGCATTTGATCAAGAAGTTTTTTATCTTCAGCTGATAATTGTTCACGAGCCATGGCCGATCCAAGTTCATATGCGTCAGCCATATCGCCGTTAGAAGCAACATTTTGTTGATTTGTATATGCGTATGCCATATTTTGTCAATATATCACAAATTGTAGTATAAATGGTTTTGACTGAGACTTAAAACGTTATTGACATACATATATATATATATATATATATATGTCTTCATAAAAACAATGATTCATCCAGCGTCATGTTGTATATAGAACACGTTTCATCAGTTACATGTTAAAGATATTTTAGCGTCATTTTTTTCTTTCTGTTTTTATGTGAAATTCAGTAAAAAAAACTAATATCCATTCAAAATAGATGTTGCATTGTATTGTGAAATTACTAAACAGGAAAGATAAACTTCCTGTCACATATGTTTCATTTGAAATATGAGAATCAAATATACAATAACATAGAGGGTTGTCAGATTATTTTTATTCTTTTATCTAAAAAGAATAATGTAAAATTTAACAATTTTTTTTTCATGCATATTTGTAATCTATATTTAATGAACAGTATACCGACTACATATTGATTACATCATTTCTTTAATCAAAATACATATGATCCAATAATGACCAAAACCAACGATAAAAACTATAAATTCTCAACTAAAAAAAATGGCATTGGGATTGATGTTTAATAGGTCATCATAGCCCTCAAAACTATATATGAGCAAAACTGAGAGAGTAACATTATTAGAAAAATTCTTTGTTTGAATTTGAAATGTAAGTGAACATTTGAATACTATAATAATTATAAGGAACGTAAGACAACAACCCATTGAAATGTCTACTAATATCTATTATAATTGATGCAAGATTTTCGAGTTTTAGAAAAATCATAACAAATAGTCATCCATAAAATTATTGGCAATAATAAAACTTCATGTCGAAATACTATTAGTGGACGTATGGAAACAAACACTTTTAGATTTCTGCTAGTCTTACCAAGACGTCCTTGTAGACCTAACATGAGTTCAAACAGCGGATATTAGTTCAGATGGTTCGCTCGTTAATATTGAAACGCAAAACAATTTCTTTCTAATTTTAAATATGTTTTGATATTTAAAGTATGGTAGTGGGTTGTGGCAAAACATTGACACTGATAAGAAAGATAGACTATTTGTCTTCTTTCTCCGTTTCACTACCATATGTTAAACAGTATAACACCTTTGGACAGAAAAAGAAAATTTAAATAGAAAAGAAATTATATTTCAGTATAAAATCTGAGAATAACAACTTCGTTTTTAGAAACGTCACTAACTGATCCAAAGTTTTATTATACTATTAATGTTAATAAAACGTATAAATTAAGAAATAAGAAAGAGTGAAAATTGACTGAATACTAATGAATTAAGTCCTTCCTAATAAATCATACTGAATATCATATCAAAGCTGAGAAGAATACATACATATGTATTTGAAATGATAGTGTAAAGTTGAATTTATTATTTGAGATATTTTAGTATGAAAAGAACTTTTGATCATAAAATAATCTGATCTATATTGAGCAATCAGACTGATATCATTGTAATTATTGAAGTGCATGATATTTCACTATAATTTTGTAGAATACAAAAATTTTTCTTTAAATCTAAACAAGATGTTCATCACACGAAGCTTTTATCAAATTTTCAATTTATGTTTTTATAAAAAGCTATTTTTTTACTTTCGATGAAAGCAATCAACATATAAGATTATTTCTTGTACATTTTGAAATTCATAGCGATGCAAAAAATTATTCAATTAATAAAAAAAGAAAATCTCGATGAAACTTTTCAATATGAAAAATGTTCACATCGTAAATCTCAATGAGCTTGATCGAAGAAAGCCGATCCATAGGTCATTCATCTAATTATATTGGATTTTTTTCATTTTTTATAACAGTATATGTTGATGGTTGTTGTTTCAAAAGAAATTTCATCCATTCGGATATATACTGTTTTGTATGTAATGATGAACCAGCATTGATAGTTGAAAAAAAGTGTTAATAAAAAAAAAATTGATGATTGAAGAAGTTCAATAGGAATAGAATTAGAATTAGGAAAATTATTGATAGATGAGAAGAGATAGGCAAGAATATTTTGTTGAATATAAAGAAATTTCTTTTAAGAGGACAAGAATTTTATCTTTTTCTTTGTTTTACTTTATATTGGTCAGCATTGACATGAGAATTCGATTAAGTTTTGAATTTAAAAACAAAATTATAATAAGAATAAAGCTTTATAAACAAGATAAACTAATTAATTCAGACAAGAATTTGCAAAATAAAGTTATATTACACACCATAAAAAACTTTAATGTTTTCCGGAGATTTTTTTCTTTTACTGTATTATAACAAAATCCGATCCAAAATTAACCAAGAATGAGTATACATCATATACCATCGATTGTAGTATTTAGACTACAAATTCAACTTTCCATTTCAATAGTGTATACAATCTTTTAGTATACTCTAGTATCATAATTATAAAACACACATGCAGTGCAATTCACATTTCTTTTTTAAAAACCAGCCGTATCAACCTCCCTGCTTGTCTGGATAAATGCCTTAAAAAAAAACAATATTTCTCTGTTATTAAGCAAACTTACCTATCACATATAATTATTTGCTTTTCATTGTAGAAACGTTTTAACCAATGGAATAATTATATGAGGACTTTCGAAAAAAAACAAACTTTAATGGAAACATTTTTCGAAAATTTCACATTTTATTCAAGATTCGACCTATCATAATATCGAATTAACCCGGTCCAGTCTATTGAGACCCCTGGTTCATCTTTCTATTTAAAAGAAAGTATATAAATACAAGATTATTTTCTGAATCTTCTCAATGAGTTTTTGAATGTATTTAGTTTTCAAGAAAAAAAAAGAAGATGAAGAAAGGCATAAACTACATACAAAATAGGGCACAGATCCACATATATATTCAAATTTCTCTTATAAAATAAATTGGATAGAATTAAAAATGTCTTCTATTTCTATTATATATGTATGTCTTTTTCATTTATATTCAACTCCAACAGTTGACGAATTTTTCGGTGGCATTGATCCAATATTAGCCAATAACATTTTCAGTTCTCCAATAGCTTTTCCAGGATTTAAACCCTATTTAAAAAAAAAATAAAAAGAAACTTTGTTTAATTTATTAAGTTATTTATTATACTTTTGGACAAGATTCAGCACAATTCATAATTGTATGACAACGATAAACTGAAAATGAATCACGAAATTGTTCCAGACGTTCTTTTGTATATTCATCACGTGAATCAACAATCCATCTAAGAAACAATTTCAATTAAATTATGTTCCATATACGAAGAAAAATAAAAGATATACTTATAAGCTTGCATAAGAACAGCAGGTCCAAGATATTTATCAGCATTCCACCAATAACTTGGACATGATGTTGAACAACAAGCGCAAAGAATACATTCATACATGCCATCCTAAAATTAATTTTTTTTTAATAAATTTTTCTAATGAACTTTTTGTCGAAAAAAAAAAAATAACTCTACCAATTTTTTACGATCCTCAACACTTTGATAAAGTTGTTTATCACCAACTGGTGTTGATGTTTTACGTTTTAAAAAAGGTTCTATTGTTTTATATTGCATATAAAAATTTGTAAAATCCTGTACAAAATAAATTAATATATAAGCAAAAAGAATTCTAAATTATTTAATATAAATATACCGGAACAAGATCTTTGATAACATACATATGTGGAAGTGGATGAATTTTTAATGGCTTATTTGAATCTTCAATTTTGCTAGAAAAATAAAACAAAAACAACTGGATAGAAAACAAAAAAAACAAACAATCAAAACAATTCTTCAAACCAGATACAAGCAAGTGTATTTCGTCCATCAATATTCATTGAGCAACTTCCACAAATACCTTCACGACATGAACGACGAAAAGCTAATGTAGTATCTTGTTCATTTTTTATTTTAATAAGAGCATCAAGAACCATTGGACCACAGCTTAAAAACAAGAAAAAATTTAATTTTCTTTTTTCTTTGTTAGTAAAAACATACTCATTTAAATCTATTTTATAATCTTGTAAATAAGGCTTTTTATCTGGTTCTTCAGGGTTCTAAAAAGATAACAAAAAAAAAAATACATCAATAAAATGATTCAATAATAATGAAACAGAATTCTATACCCAACGATAAATTGAAACAGTTTTTATACGCGATGATGCTTCACGGTTTTTTTCTGGTGCAGTGGTTGTAGATGCTCCAACTGTTGCATTACGTACCTAAATTATTAAAATTATATATTTCATAGGTATTAACTGAATATACATACTTGCGCTAAAAAAAATCGACCTACACCACTAATTGGTGTTGTCGAATTTGTAAGTACACGAAACATCTAGATAAAATAAAAATTTTTGAAGAAATAGTATTGTATTTTGACAATGAGAAAATAAAAGTACACAAAATTTTCGAGTAATAAGTACACACTTCGTATACACAAACTAAAAACCATTCATGCAATCATTTAAAAGATGTCGCTTGATAACACGAGAATAGAATTGTTGTTATACGATATATGAGAGAAAAAAATATCAAGAATAGTTCATTCAGACTGGAGACTTTAGACAAACAGTTGCTATGATTGAAGTAAAATGGATTTTGTGAAATCTTAAATTTCTTAATTAAAATGATCCGAAAAAACAAACAAACATTCTTGATATTCACTTATCTCAATCGATAAAGAGACTCTGGTTTCGTATCACAGCAAGTCTAAATTCAGTACTATTGATAGTATACAATTACACTTGTATGATTCATTAATATATTTCGGTGTACACTACTCAATTATTGTTCAATTCTCATACTGTTAGTAGACAACGAGTAATTAATGCTTTATCGTTCGATCCTATTAGTTATTCAAATTGCTATTATTGATGACTAGACATGAGCAAGAACAATAGTTTTTGGTTCCGGTCTCGGCGGAACTAGGACCGGAACCATCTTGCCCATATCCATTAATCATTGCCGAGAGAACTGTTCCAGGTATCAAATCGTTTTTCGACCGTGATGAAATGAGTTTTTCAATAAAAAGCCGTGGTTCCCTTTAAGTCATGTGATAAGTTTCAACTTCAAAATTTGCATGGACAAAGTTCTCAATGATATTAATTGATTGTACAAGTTGTAACTTTTCTAGTATCCCCTGCTCTGAGATATTCAATATTCAAAATTCTGTCATATGTAAAAGCAAATTTTGTTCTCCATAAAAGGAAATATTAGTTTCACAATCTACTAACCTCATCGAGAACTTTATTCGTGCAAAAGTTTGAAGTCACAAGTCGACTTTCCACGTGACTACAGCTTTTTGTTGAACAATTCAGTAAAACATTGATATGTCGAGAACGAAAATCGACACAATACTCTCCAACTGATCACTTCTTTTATTTACATATTTTCTTAAAATATTCTATTAATTAACAAGACTACTAATAAGAAATTAATCGATATATTTTATTGATGATTTATTTTTGCTATAATAAAATAAAATTAGAATATAAATGCTATTTGAACCATGATTTCTTTTTTCTATACAAAAAAATAAAATAATGATTAAGTTTTTGTCACTTGTGAAAGAGTTGGTAGAAAATATTTTGGTGCAAGTTTGAGAGTAAGTAAATATGGTTCAGTATCTTCAAATTCAATATCTTCTGTAAAAATTTGACGACGAAATGGATCGAGAAAAAGTTTTCTCACTGGATAATTAACACATCGTCCCATACTAAATTCACCTGGTTCAAATCGATGTTCATGTGGAAGATAAATTGCTACAAAAAGAAAATCTATTTTTCCTAAGAAAAAAAAAATCAATTTTATAAATTTTATTACGATTTCGTTTAATTGGTCGATGAAAATCAGTATGTGATTCGCCCAATCGTACAAGTGCTGTTGGTCTATAAATGAAAAACAAAACACAAATCTTTCTCATCAAATATCAAAAAAGTATAAAATTTAAGTTTACTTATTAATTTTTGGTAAAACAAGAATTGTATTATTATCAGGTTTTTCTCTTGGTTGATTACGTTCATTTATTTGTTCTTGAGTTATTTCAACAAAATAATTAATTACTTCAATTGATGATATATTACTTGAAATTATACGTGGTAATGCATCTAATGTTACTGTTAAATTTTTACCATTAACTGATGATCTTGTCTAAAAGAAAAATATAATTAAATTAAATATTGAGATTTAACAAAAAAAAAACAAAACAAAAAGAACATACTGATAATGATGTATCACCAGTTAAAGCTCTTGATGTTGCATTACTTATTTGTACATGTATATCACCATTCTTCAATCGAACATGCATTTCTTCAATATGTGTACGAAATGCTCGTATCCATCTATTTAAATAAAAAGAAAATAAAGTTAATAAAACATTCATTTTTATGTAAAGTATTGTGTCCTATATGCAAAAAAAAAATTAGAGAAATGTATTGATGTTTAGATACGTTAGTGAATTATTAAAAAGTTGTTACTTCTTATTGAATATTTAATTAAAATTAATTGATAGAAAAAATTGATTATTTTAAATAAAATATCCTACTTTCGACTAATGAACAAATCTCTTCAGTTGCTCCCGTTCGATTTCAATGTTTTTTTCTATCTATAGATACTACATTGTATTTTAATAAAAACTCTAATAGGATTTGAGTTCCTATTGAGATTTTGACTAAGTTATCAAAATTTGATTTGAAACATTGCGTATATAGAGAACTCAATTAGATTAGCTTTCATAAAAAAAATTCAAAAGTTTTGAACAAAGTCCCTTTGAGATACGAAACTTTCAAGATATAGACTCTTTTTCATAAATAGTGTATACTATAACATGCATTTTTTGAAAATTTCATATCTCGGCGAGACTTTGTTCAAAGCTTCTGAATTTTTTTATGGAAAATCTTCTATTAAAAACTCGATAGTTTAGCCAAATATCAATAGGAACCAAAATCTTTTTAAGATTTTTATACAACACTATGCGATATCGGTAGACAAAAAAAAATCATTGAAATCGGAAGGAAGTAGCTAAAGAAGTGCCCTCATAAATTCATACAAATGTTAAGACTATCGAGTACCTTTCTACCGTAAATTAGAAGCCTACTCTATCTGAACAAGCGTAAAATAACAATGTAGATCACCGAATAGATTAGTTCAATTGCTTTTCACTTCTTTGATGTATCTTATTTCGTTTGTTCTACAATACACTGATGACAGATGAACGTATGAATGAGAAAAGTAATGCAATGAATGCATTACTCAGATTATCTGATAATGTAGAACTGGAAAAGTATACAAGTCAATTTTCGATGCGTCGGTAACTATCATAGTTTGTATCAAAGTCCTTAGATAGTTTAGAAAACTTCGATTTATCAAATTTTCTGTACTTTCATCCCATGAAAACGAATCAAATCATAGTTATAACACAACAAAATTTGATCACAATAAAATCCCACCTACATACTTTTGACCTGAGAAACAAATTAGAAATTCACCTTTGAAATCAATGTAATACAACTTTGGAAAAGTTTGTATGTCATAAAAAAGGACTATATCTTTATAACAAGAGCGAATTCAAACAACATTCAAATATTTTTTTCTATACGAATTCTCATCGACTAATATGTCAAAAATATTATGAAAGTTTTGACGAAGGAAAGAGTCTGATAAGATATTATCTACCTCATTTTTTTTGCATTCCTAACTACTTTGAATACATACTGTCGAAGCCATTCAAAAGCGAGTGCTTTTATTCCTATACGTCGTGATTGATTTGGATCAAGTTCCCATAATTTCCATGAATCCATTTCATTATAAAAATGTCCAAATGGATCATCTAAACCACATTGTTGAAACAAAGTTTTAACGAATGCTCTAATAAAATAAAATTTTAATAAAAAAAAAAAAAAGAAAAAAATTGTTTTTTATTTTAATAATAATTCTCTACCGAATATGATCACCACCATCTAAATACCAATAAATAAATTCAGCAACAACTTCCATAGTCATTTTATTCAAATGAGCTAATAAACGAAGATAAGTTGAAATAAGTTCAATATCATGTATTCCATAATTAGGTGGATTAAATTTAGTTAAATGAAATAAAATTCTCTCAATTAATGTATCACGTGTTTGATCATTCATTGAATTTGTACGATAGAAATTTTCAAGTTCCTGTAAAACTATAATTCGATTTTCAATATTAGAAATAAAATCTAGACGTTGTAATACATCAGATGGAAATGCATTTTCATCACAATTTTCAAGAAAAATCTATAAGAAATGAATAATTTTATTTCAATTTTCATTAGAACTGAAAAAAAAATGAGACATACGTCAACTTTGACTAATGGATATTGTTCTTCAAACCAATTTAATTCTATAAGTTTATCAACAAAACGTACAAATGATGGTGAAAATTGACGTGGAGTTTTAACACGTGTTTCGACTGTTTGTGTTGATTCAGTAACAATTGGTATTAATGGTTTGACAGGTATTCGAGCTGGTTTTGATGGTGGAGAAGATTTTACAACTACTGGTGGACGTCGTAATGGAGTTTGTCGAGCTAATCGATTAGTTGTTTGTGATGAACTTGGAGGTGCTCCAGGTTCCTTTCAATAAATAATTAAAATAAGAATCATCTAAAAGTTGAAAAATGAAAGATTTACTGGTTGTTTGGATTCATCGATGACAGGTTCTTCTTGTGGTGGTGGTGATGGTTCAACAACTTGGTGTGCAAGATCAGTTAATTGTTTCATAAAATCACTTTGAGTTTTCTTTTTCTGTTTTTCTAAACGATCATCCATATCATCTTCATCGGCAGCGAGTTTCTTTTTCATTGTTGCTTCTATTAATTCTTTCCATTCAGCTTCTTCATCCTAAATGAAATTTTTTTAAAAATATTTATAATGAAAATGAAATATTGTTTTCTTTTTTTTGTTTTTTGTTTTCTATATCAAATGGATAGGTTATTATTTGTGCAAATGAATAGGAAAATAAAAGAATGTGTATTATTCATGTGTACATAGGGATACATTATCCTTACAATTGATTGAGGAATTTGAATTTCTTTAGCTTTTTCTGCTAAACTCTGTATAGATATACATATATATATATATATATAAAGAAAAGTTATTATTTAACATTATTATTATTTGACTTACAACTGGTGTAGTTTTTTCTAATGCTTGTAATTGTTCTTCAGATAAAACAGGTGGTACCCATTCTTCTCGCTCTTGTTTTTTCGGTTGTCGATTAGGCCAAAGTAATTTAGCCTAAATGAATAAAAAATAAAATAATCGATGTTAAATATTTATATATTATTATTTTTCTTACTAATACAGAATTAGGAACAATAGCACCAGGTCCATATTGAGGACGATTACCAGGTAATGTTATCTTTTCAACATTATTATTAAGTAATTTTTTCAGTTCATATTTATCTTGCTGTTGTTTGATAATACGAATATCATCATTAAGAAATGGTGGTTGATTACGATAGTGTTCTTGAAGTTCTGATAATTTTTCTTGACGTTTTTCATAGAATTTTGATAAAGGATCTTGATTTGCTTCTTTTACTGAAGGGAAAAATCCATCATCATCTATTTGAATCACATACGGATCAGGTTCTAAATCAAACATCAAAATCATTATAAAATTCTAATAAAAATTCTTATCCTACTTGTTATTGGTGGACCAAATAATTCTTGTTCTGTTAATTTATACATATCCTCATCTAATAACTAAAATATTCAATAGATTAAATAGAAAATTTATCAAGTAAAATAAAATCTTACGCCTTTTTTTGGTTCTTTTAAATAAATTTTGATATATTCATTAAAAGCTTCTTTTCGAACTTTTGATGATATTTTATATTTTTTAGTTCGATGAATTTTTCCTTCAGCAATTTGTGCAATTTCTAAATCACGTTTTTCTAATTTTTCTAGCTCCTTAAATAAACAAGAATATTTTAATGTTTTGTTTTTTTTTAAATTCTTTTTTTCTTTGCTTATTTTACTTGAGTTTTTAATTTCATGTCTTCAACTGATTTTGCCTGAAATGCTGAAATATCAACATTTTCAGGAACAATATTCAATGGCCTGTTTTAAAAATAGTTCAAAATTAAAAATAAAATTTAAAACTAATGTTTTCTTTTTTATTTTTACGAACATTTTTTCAGCTTTATGAGCTCGTTTTAAACGAATAAGATCTGCTGATGACATACGAGTTATTTGTGTATTATCGATTTCTTCACTTTCTTTTATTTCTGGTATTGTTGGTTTAAATTCCATTGATATTGTTTTAAATATAATAGCTTTTGGTAAATCTTTAATTTAAAACAAAAAAGTTATATATATATATATGTATATAACATACGGTGCACAAGTAATTCGATAAACATCGGTCCCTATTTCTTTTCGACAGATGGACATTCAAAGCAAAACTTATTTTATTAAAAATAGAGAATTTTTTTCTCTTTTGAACTCTATTTGACTTAATTTTGTTATACATTCACAAAGAAAATAACATGAGAACAAAGAGCAATACTCGCACAACGAATTTGTAATAATTTTTTATATATTCTTAAATCAATTTCTGTAAAATAACAGTTAATTATTTTATAAGGGAAGGTATTCCCCCAAGAACAACAATTTAATGAATACATCACATTTTGAGGGTGCTTCTCTTTTCTATTCTGTAGATATCGGCAAAATGGGTCCGGTTCCACCAGAACCAGAACAAAAAAAAACGACTTGTCTCGCTCATGTCTACTATTGCATTATTTCGTTTATGAGTGTGTAATAAAAAAAAACCAACATATATACAACTCGAAAGAAAGACAGAGACCGACATTTATCCAATCAGTTTTGTATGAGATGTTATGTTTATTTGTGTGATAGACTTACATGATGAATGTAGCATTTTATATAGATGATCACCTATACCAAGAATTAAATCTCCAGAATCATTTGAAAAATGTAACGAATGAATATTATCATGAATAACAATCATTCTTTTAAAAAAGAAAATAATTTATTAGAATAAATAAATTTTTTATTTTTCTATTCTTAAAACCTGATTAACTGATTTTTTCCATTCCATATTCTTAATGTACCATCAAGACTACCAGTAGCAATTAATTTTAATTTTGAACAACCAGATATTGCTGATATTTTATCACAATGATCATTTTCTGGTAAATGATCAAATCGTTCTTGAAATTTCAAAATAAAATTAAAAAAAAACAGTTCTTTATTAAACTTTTTAATAAATAATTTTACCATTATTTTCTAAATTATAAATCATTAATGAATGTGTCAGTGTTGATTCTTCTCGAAAAGCAACAGCAAGTGAATTTTTTACTATAGTTAAATGAACTGGTGGTAAAGCACAAAATATTGATCGAACAACTGAAAGTGATTCAACAGCATAAGGAAAAACTCGCCAAATTCGAATAATTAAATCTGAACAATAAAAAACAATCCAATATAACAATACATTAAAATGAGACAAGAGAACTATTACCAACACCACATGATATAATCTGATCAGCACTGGCATGTGCAATAATATCAGCAACCGGACGAGCAGAATGCATCTAGATTAAACAAAAAAAACCATTTTCAATAACACATCACTAGCATGAATAGAAATCTACGTGATTAGCTTTAATCTTGGGCTCCGGTCACTGAGACTACTAGAAAAAAAATTTGTTGAGATTGGGACTGGATTAGATTTACCAAAGCTTTAACCGAGACTACTAGAAAAGAAGTCACGAAGATCAGATCGAGACTAGAGTCCGTCGGGTTGGTCTCAGATATGAACCCCAAAAAATTTTGAACCCGACGGGCTTTGACCGAGACTAAAAAAACCATAGTCTCATACATCTCTAATCATGAATAAGATTAACTTGATATTTTCCTATTGTTCCTTTAGCAATCAATTTCTTCCAATTGAATCAAAAAGAATTCGTTTAAGATTTTCGAAATTTTTGAAATAATATATTTCTATAAGTAAAATGTTGATCATAAAAGATTTATTTGTATACATACATCCAAAGAAAAATCAATTTCTCCAGTATGCCATTTTAAAACAGCAATACAACCATTATTTAATCCAGCAATTAATAATGTTCGACTAAAACCTTTTAATGCAATATGTATTAATTCACTACTTGGCTTGGTTACTAATGCTTTAAGCATTGGTGTTTCTTCCATATTACTCTTTGCTACATATTCATAAATTAATAAACAATTAATTGAATCTAAAATATATGAAAATATAATCTTTAATCAGGAAAAACAGATTTTCTTTTTACATTCTGTTGTATCAAATTGTTGAACAATTTTACAAGGATTTAATGATGTATCTGCTTTTATAAGTCTATTACCATTACTAACAAAAAGTGTATCTAAAATCAAATGTTTTCAATTGAAATTTAAGAAGGAAAAAAAAACAACGATAATTATACTTTCACCAATTGCATAAGCACATGATGTAGCTTTAAAATTCAAATCACAAACAAGACTTGTTAATATATCACCAGTAGCAGAAGCAATTATTCGTACAGTTGAATCTTTACATAAAAGAGCCGATCGTGTTGGATAATCAGGATGTGTTGTACAAATTATTTTTATAATAGGTGATCTGATAAAAAAAAAATATTTTCAAATTTTCTTTTTTTCACTCTCTTCCAAGTTCTTTTTTTTACAAACCCAATAAAACTTAAAAAATCACAATAATGTTTAATACACCATAATTGTAAACATTTAGTTGATGCTACAATAAATTTTTCATAATTTCGCGTTACATTCATTTGAGATATTGGTTCAGGCACTTTAATACTAAATCAAAAAAAAAAAGAAAAGCAAATGTATAAATAAAATTAAAAAAATTAAATTCACGTACACATCAACAACATCACCATATTCAAGACTCCATACACGAATTGTTCGATCTTGACTACTCGAAATAACATAAGGTCCAAATGGATGCTTACTTAAACATAATATTCGATCTTGATGACCAACATAAGCATATAAAATAAACCAACGATCATCCCAAACTTTAACTAATAAATAAAACAAAAAAAACACATAGATTTTATAAATAAATTAAAACTTGTTTTTCTTTTGTAAACAAACTTGATCCATCACGACCAGCTGTCACAAGAACATCACGTAGTTCAATAAAAAGCATTCCAACAATTGGTCGAACATGTAAATCTTGTTTAGTTGAAAAAACTTTTCCTTCATCTGCTACATTAAAAGCCTATGATAACAAAAACAAATCAAAAAAAGAAATTTTTCAATAAACATATTTCAAATAAATACCAAAACATCATAACCCGATGTAACAAATAATCGTTGAATAGAACCATTTGTTTGTTGAGCAGCCATTATATTAAACTCTATATCATCTGTATAACCTTCTCGACATTCAAATTTAGGCAATAAATGTTTTCGATTATAACGAAATTGCCAAACCTTAAAAAATTTTTATTCAAAAGAAAAAAACCAATAGAAATAAAACATACAGTAACACCTCTTCCACAAGTAAATACATCTGATGTCATTTCATTATAATTTAAATCACCAATATTATAATCACAAGTTGATGTTGATAAAATTTCAAGATCAGAACTAAATACATGAATTTCTCTTGACCAACGTGACCAAGCAATAAATTCATCTTCATTTATACAATAAAATAATTGATCAAATGCTATATCAAGTTTCAATTTTTTATATGCTCGACCATCAGAATGATATATACGAGCAATTCTTTTATGATCAAAACTAATAATTTCCTTTTTTTTTTTAAAGAAAACATACAAGAATGAGTTGCATATTAACTAAACTGATCATACTTACTTTTCGTTTAATATTAAATGAAATACATTTAACTTGAATATCATGATTTATATTTCGTACAAAATGTAGACCATGTGATCGTTCAATATCTATATATTCAAAAATTTACAGAACTTTACTGACAATATTATTCGAATTTCAATGACAGTAAGGAACAATTAATCAAAGAGTAGAAAAAAAAATCAACAATTTATTAATAAAAAAGTGACGAGAGAAATCTCTCTACTGATAAATTGCTTTTGAGTCAGGATTAAGTATGCACCAGTTTCAATAACTGTTACTCATTTAACTGGTTCAGTATTATGTGATTTTTTTTTCCAAGCCTGTTTAATTACATCAGCTTAATACTATTAAAATACTCGTGCATACCTAATCGAGACTATGTGTAATATGTAGATCCTAATGAGCTTTGAATACTTTGAAAATAATCGTGGCACTTGACTTATTACTGCTTTTTTACGATACTTTTTAAGCCAATGCTATGATGCCTCTCAGGAACACTAAGAGAATTCATTTCCGAATTTCAACTTGCAACTTTGTATGGAGACACGAGCTGAGTACAGTTCATTGTAAAAATTTCAGATCTTTTGATTTGCTTCTTTTCTGAAATAAGAACATCGGATGTGCTTGTATATATGAGCAATGTGAAAGACAAGCTTTTATCTTAGCTATATCTTAGGATAGGAGCAATGAAATGATCTGAAATTTTCAAATAAAAACTATTCTCATTAAGTTATGTCTCTATGGAGAATTTCAAGTCAAAATTCGAAAATGATTTTTCCAAGTATTCCTGAAGGATCGTAAAAACACAACATATCGGAAACAATAAACCAAAGGCCTGAGTTCTTCTCAGAGCATTCATAGTTCATTATGGCCAATATGATTCTTATAGCCTCGACTCAAAAGCGATTAATTTAGTTGGAGGACTTCTCTCGTAAGACTACATCTTACAATAGATTAACTGTATGCTTCATCTACGATGATGATAGATCATTCAAATGTCGAAACAATTTTATAAATAGATAAGCTGGTAATGTGAAACAACATTGAATACTCATATATAGTCACATATTTAGAAAACTGAAGAAGAAACCACAGGTGTAGAATCTGTCGTTAAAATGGAAATTTTTTCTTACTATCAAAATAAAAGAAAACTTGAATTTTCTTTTTCATTCACTCATCCGAAGAAAACGAAACGGAAATCGACTTACTTAATACACAAAAAAACTAATCTTTATTAATCATCAATTAATAGAAGTAGTTTTCATTCCATAAACGTATTGTATAATTACATGAAAGAATAAGCTTGTTTCAATACTTTCCTATCAATAGCTAAATGCCAGAAGTTGTGTACGAAGTCTGTCCTCTAATTGCTAGAAGAGAATCATTTCTTTATTGAAATTTTCAAATGAAAAATTTTCTCCCAACACGCGTTGATGCACATGAGTAGACTCTATACTTCTGGAAGGAACTAATCATAAAGAACAAGTAGAAGCAAGATGGAATTTGTATCATTCAAGGTTAAGAATCAACATTGACAAAGTTTTACTTTTATTCAAAAGATTCAATTTCTTCTTCGATTATAACATGCTCAATAGTTTTATCATTACCTTTCTAGCATATTAGTTTGTCTGATATTTTATAAAATAGAACTATGCAAAAGTAAATCAACATTATTTTAAAAACTCTAATTATTGAATTTTCAACAAAATAATGAATTTATTTCGTACCAGCATCATCAGCACGTGAAACGGCTTCAATTGTTCGACGAATCGAACATCGCAATAATCTCCATAAATATTGTGCTCGATTTTCTCCATATTTTGTTGGTGCAATTAATAATTTCGTTCGTTGTGTACTATAATTTGATTGAGCCCGAGAAACAACCGGTGTTGTTTCATCAATAGTTGCCTCAGAATTTTCTTCTATTTCATTATCTTTATTAATTGCCATGTTTCTTTCTTTTTACCTCTTTCAATTCTCAATAACAAAAAAAAATTCACCTTTTAAATTTATTTCTTTTTTTTTTTTCTTTCATAACCAATCATGATAATATTGCTCGCCATTTACATTCAACATTTATGACTATTGCTAAGCAGCAAGCAATAGCAAAAAAAAAAAGAATTACATTTCACACGCAAAAGAAAAAAAAATTATATCTGACATTTACAAAATAATAATTAGACTCTTCCATTTTTATCTGATTTATCATATTGTGGCCAACGATATTTTTTATCTGTTGTACTTGTGACTATATCTGGCTTGAAATTCATATTCTAAATAATCAAAATAAATGATAGAAAGATTAATTAATATATAATTAAATACAAACTTCTATAAAAGCTTCTTTCTGTCTACTTTTAGGTTTAAGTACTGAAGCAATCATTTTTTGTAACAATTGAGCACCTGAAAATATTATAAAATATTATTTCGAATTCACTAAAAACAACATAAAATCTAACCTTTTTCTTCATCATATTCTTCTTCATCATCTTCATGATGTTCATTTCGATTCTAAAAAAAATAAACATATGAATTTAATATTAAAACAAAAAACAATCTCATAAAAAAAAACTTACTGGAATTATTTCTTGTTCTTTACCTTTAAATTCTTTTCTTGATGCAGCCAACTGATGAATACGCTTTAATCTTTGTTGTATATCATCATTAACTGATATATTTTCATTACAACGACTATTGGCTATTGATCTTAAAGACATTGCACTAAGTGCACTATTTATTGATGATGTTTCATCAGCTTCTTCACATTGAAATACTTTTATTTCATCGGGTAATGGTTCAATATTTTCATACATATTAAATGTACGAAATAGATCATTCATTTTCATAATTTCATTTGGATCTATAAAAAATAGACAAAAAAAATATTTTGTTATTTAAAAAAAAAAAACGACAATAACAAAGAAAAAACCTTTAGTATTATTTTGTTGGTTCGCCATTGGAAGAGTAAAGCTGCAATATGTATGTTTGTCTGAAATACAATCGGACAAATATATGGATTAAAACAATGGATATAAACGAATAGGACAACCGTTGCATGCCCTCTGTTTGTATATTGAGGTTCTTTCATCTTTTTTTTTTCCTGTTCTACACTTTCGCAGCTTGACGATGGCGGCGGCGGTCGTGACGATTGAAGAAACAAAAAAAAAATTGACCAGCGCTTGTTTTCGCTTTTCTTTTATATTTAGATAACAATTGATGTACATGGAAAACAAGAAAATATATTACATTTGTGAAGATGCGTAAGACACTCGAGGAAATATGACAACATTCTATAAAGGAATTTATTTATTGTCACTTTGTTATGAAAATAAAATAATTCAGATTATTTTTTTTAGCAGAAAAAAACATATTTAGAAATCATATAGAATACAAGCCAAATACAACATAGCTTACGTTTGATTCTGTTTAAAAGGGGAAAGAATGAAGGGAAAAAGTTTTCTAAAGCTACAGAGAAATCATTTATTCATCAATTTTTTTCAGAAAAATTTATTCTAAGCTGACACTTTTAATACTCTCGTTAGTTATCACGAACACTTCTGTCCTTTGCGCTATTTATTGCGTGTGGGTATGATTGTTCTTCTTTTCTTCATTCACACCCTTCACTATTGTGGAAGAGGAATAAAATCGACCCTTTTAAAACTTTATTACTTCATCTAAAAAATTGATTGCGCATTGTCTATGGTGGATTTACAAAAACTGGTCGATACAAAGATTAGTCAAGTAAAATGGATGTCGGCTAGTTATCAGAACATTTACTTTTAAGCGACAGAAAAAAATAAAAATAAAGAGTGGGTCTTGATACAGGTTTTCTTTCACACTCATACCACATTCTCAAAAATACTTTCTTAGTTCCATTTTTCTATCAGAGTTAATTTTGAAAAGAAATTCTAGTTCATATGTTGGATGTATCAGAAGAGTATGTGTTACTTTGTAAAGATTTTGTAGTTTGTTAATAGTGTCTTCCGTCTTTTGTTTTCTATTGGTTTAGCTTATTTATCTGAGTTGAAGCTTTTACTATGAATTTCTCTACTATTTTTCGTTTTCTCATCTATTGCATTCTACAAAAGTGTTGTAAGTATGATTCCGAAAAAGTATACTAATTATATCAGTATTTTATGGAAACGATTAAAAATTGATGTATTTTATGATAAGATATTGATCAGATACCTAATAAGCGAGTTCATTGAGACTTGTACAGTACCTATTAAACGAATTTTAGATATATTGACGGTCAAACTATACGTTTGATGTTTGTATTATTTTCTGTCTTTTTAATATATTACTCTTCAAAATATAATCGGATTTAGTTTCTCTTTGAGAGAAAATAGATGGTTTTATATAAAAAATTGCAAATAGAACTTCTCTTTTACATAGGCAATCTATTCTTCCGAAGGATTGAATATGTTAGCTATAATGTAGAATGCTAGGAAAATTTAGGAGGAGAAAATTATCCAGCTTCTCCCCTCCTGATCGTATGGTCTGAAATACAATATCAGTAAATATTTGTGTATCTTTTTATTAAATATTATGATTAGAGTTCGTTGTTCATAACTGCTTCTATCGAATATGACAACTAAAAATTAATTAAAAAAATAAAATAAAATAATAGTGAAATCAAAAGTAAAAGCAAGAAGAACAATGTACACTCAAAAATTCAAATAAAATATTTCAAGATTGTGACTGATATATTTTTAAGAATGACATATCCCCAACATATGAAATTGGTTTTCAGATAATTATAATAAAACAAAAACAAAATCAAATGCTGATCAATAAAAAGAGTCCATTTGCAGTATTCGCATGTATCTTAATCTATTATTTATGAAAAATGTAAAATTCATTAAAAATTTTACAGAAAAATAATTGCAAAAACAAACTTAATTTCATACAGCTGTAACTGTAGCATGCCTTTATCTAATATCGATAGATTTCAAATATATTTTCTTTATAGTTCGAGATTATAATACATAGTCATATGTTTTTCGATGATTATTTAACTTTTGATTATTTGTAAATAAAAATACCTATTATAAAAGTTTCTTGTTGAAATTTTACATAATTTAATTGGAAAACTGTTTCTTAGAAATTTATCAACATCACCGAAAATTATATATCAATATTGATTAGTAATATATTTTGTTTACCACTTCGGATGGAGATTACATACCCTGAATAATCTTTACAAAAATAATCCTGATTTTGTTCTTCTAGTTTCAAATTTCGACAAACTGTAGATAAATTGCAAAGCAAGCATGTTTCTGTTTAGAATTTCTAGTAAGCAGATTTCTCATTCAGATTTTATATTGAAATACAAAAGATATTTAAGAAAGAACGATATTGAGCTAAACCCTCATACTGGTAAAAATAAAGGTGATCATATACGCTAATGTTTTACAGGATGAAATTAAATATTTGTCTAATGTCATGAAGCTATATCAGATGCAATCATATTATGGACTATATTTGTTTAAAAAAGAGTATTTGTTGAATACAATAATATATAAAGTGGCAAAAAAAACCTAATTTATTGAGGAGTATTGTACTTCTCTTGTTCTCTGATAGACAATGTCAAAAGTGGCTATAGTAGAAATAATGTTTGTTGCTTATCTAAGTTTTTCTATAAGGTACTATAACTATGGATATATAAAGCAAAAACATGAAGCAGAAAGTATCTATGACACACAACCAAACATTCGATTCGATGGCAAAATACATTATATGGATGTAGAGTGTGAGTAGAAGTGTATGTATTCAATTTATCCATACCCACCTACACCCAACCAAATGCACTAAAAATTGGAGTGCAGACGTTTTTGACATCACTCATTCAGATGCACATGTCAAATAAAAAAGTAAATTTTGACCAGTATCCTGGTTCCTCGATGTTCTCATGGAGACTCCTTTAATTACCTATCAAATTGTTTGCCGTTTCTTTTTATCCAAAAAAAAGAATCATGCTATTGGAATTCAAATCCGTAGTTTATTTATTAAACTTGTTCCTAGAAGTCAGTGCAGAATTTTTTTTTTTGAATTCTCATACTTCGATGAGAAATGAGAAGATCGAAGTGAAACAAATTTCAAGAATTAATGCTTCATCATTATTAGTTATTAGCAAAGTGTTATTGAAAATAATTATTATAGAACTTCTCAGATATACGGCGCCATCAATCTCGTTGTTTAGTTAGTCAGTTTGATTGGTTGACGCAGCATTGTTCTTTGAGTGACTGAAAGGGTAAATAACGGAGTCCTGAAATTGTGGAATACTGCTGCATTCAATGAAATCCAATGGAATCCTGAATTCCGAATTCGATAGGATTGTACAGAATTTTGTAACATGTCATAGAGAACTCATAGAATCCTATAATTTCAGGACTCCGCTATTTACCCTTTGGAGTGACACGCAATTTAGCTTCGTCATATAATTGATAATATATTATTTTGGTCACAATAAAAAGCATTTGATCAGCACGAAAAAGTTAACGATACAGCGATGAAAGTCTCGCCACTGTGGTCGATACTCGCTCGACAATTCAGCTCAAAGGTCAGTTAGTTTGAACTGAAACTAATTTAGTTTGCTTTAATCAACTATACTTAGGAGGGAACATATTAAATGCTCCCTCTTAGTAACGAGATGAGACCTAGCCAATCTTGTACAGAAATTTTTGTTGATCACAAATATCGATATCTTAGCTACTACTGTTCGATCTTTAAAAAAAATCTGAGGGATATATAACGTAACTCTCCTGTGATGCAGGTACCAAGGCGAGCAAAAAATAAGGGAAATGACGCCCAATATGATTAGTTTAAAATGTCCGCACTACTATCTGGTCTAGTCCGAAACGTCTTGCAGTTCTTCACGACTACTCATGTTTACAAGGAATGCCGTGTAACAAATCATAGATTAGTCCACGGCATGCTCACACGGCATCATGACTAACCTATTTTGTCTATTCATACTGTCTGGACTCGTCAGTGGAACAAAAAGCCAGAAGACAAGGAGACGATAGTTGAACTCGAACATTCGATCCGGCAATATTGAAAGCCTGACTAGTCTGGATTGTTTTCTATTGTGACACGGACTAGTGCGAAAGATCATTTGTACTAGCCATGATTAGTTCATTTTCGAGAAGGTAGTGTCAGTCCTAGTTCAGACTAGTCTAAACTCTTCAAATAGTTCCTTGTGCTTGGATCTAGTTATTCAAATAATTCCTTTAGACTGGTTCGTATTAGGACTAGAGATATATGTAATGTAGTGCAAGAAAGCTTTGAGGATTTACATTATCTCTTACAAATGTTGACTGAGAATTAGATGCTTTTAGAATATAAATCAGATAGTAAATTAATAATCATTTTATTGTTATTTTAAATAAAAAGAGTCTTTCAAAACTAACAGCGACATCAAGAGTTGACTGAATATTTGACCATATGTAATATAGCAATTTTGACTATCCTATATCAAAAGATATCTATTATCAAGCACCTTTACAAGAATAAAAATTTTATATATTTTTTATACTAAGACTACAAAAATATATTGAAGCACAAAAAAAGTAAATAGAATTACAAAGCAACTGTTTACGTCTTAACGAAAGTTGCTGATTTATGTCATGTGAAATTTTTTGGTTGAAAAAAACAACTAAGATTAATTTTATTGAAAAAATAATTTTAATATCTTTATATGAGAATTATATTTTATCCCAAGTATTAATTCTGGTGATTTGAATTTAAAAATGGATTTAAATTATAGAATCTTGGTTTATATTCAAAATTAAATTGGAAAATCCGATTTGATTAAAAAATAATAGAGATAGGATGAAAATATTGAAGTGACTAAAAGTGTACTCACATTTCGGTATTAGTATCCTATGTCTGCTATTTTCCAACATAGCCGAAAAATCTTGTCTACAAAATGATCAGAAAAGAATTTCCTACAACACATGATATTTTGCAGTTAATTCTAAGATATTTGATTTTTCATGCAAATACTCGCATCACAGAAGAGTTACATTATATGTCCTTCAGATTTTTTTTAAAAGATCGATCGGTAGCAGCTAAGATATCGATATTTGTGATCAACAAAGTTTCTATACAAGATCGGCTAGATCTCATCTCGTTCCTAAGAAAGATACTTAAATATATTTCTTTGTTAGACAAATAATCAACAATTACAGACAATCATTCATCAGATTCGATTCGCTTCACAACATGTGAGTAGTGTAGAAGTCGAATAGTCGATTTGGCTTTTCAAATTTACGAATTTTCATGCGTGTGGATGGATGTAACAGTATTAAACGAATATGTAACTGAGCACCTGAAATGAAACTCACCGCAACGAAATACAGACACAGAAGTCTATCTGTATCAGGGTGCCATGAAACACTGGAAAAATTCGAATATTCGAACTGAGTTTTCGGCTTGGACATGTATGTTGCGATACGGTGATTTCATTGACGCGATTTACTGTTACTTACGTTAAGCTAATGCTATCAATATACCATTGAAGGAATACATAAAAATAGATTTCGAGTAATATTGCTCACCAAAGATAAGATTTTTCTAATTATTAATTCGGGAAAGCGTCTGATTTTCGAAGTATGTCAAAGAGATACCCCCACGATTCACAAATATGCAATGCAAGGAAAATGAAATAATTCAAGAGATGTTAATATTCTATATACTCACTGTTGGTGACCATGATGGAAATCAAAGATTTCAAGGAAATTAAGGAGAATGAAGGAATTCAAGAGATGTTGATATCTTATATACTCACTGTTGGTGGCCATGAAGGGAATTAAGAAAACCAAGGAAAATGTAGCAGTTCAAGAGATATCGATATCTCATATATCTACTGCTAGTGACCATTATGGAAAGCAAGGAATTCAACGAAACCAAGAAAATCGATGAAATGTAGGAATTCAAGAAATCCCAGAGATGTTGATATCATACATACCCATTGCTGGTGGCCATGATGGAAATCAAGGAATTCAAGAAAATTAAGGAAAGTCAGAGAAAATGTAGGAATTCAAGAGATGTTGACAATTGGAATGGATTCTATATCCCCATTTCTTTATGTTCTTTTGATTACTATCGAAGAGAAAAAACAGATATGCTTTACCGTATACACAAAGAAGAGTACGGGTCGCGGCTCGTCGGAGACACTACGCGCTTCCACACAGTGAGACAGATATAAAAGATCAGTTACGCGGGCAAGATGTTTTTATTTTTAGGTGATATAATCGAACATTCAAATTTCACATGTGCGATAGATTTCGACGTATTCAATCGAACTATGAAATTAAATTTCAAGTATTCCTACATTTTCGTCGATTCCTCCTTAAGGTTCTTCATGTTGTTGGATTCTTTTAATTCCTTGATTTCCACGATAGTCACAAGCAATTGGTATAAAAAGTATCGACACCTCTTGAATTCCTACATTTTTCTTGAATTGGTAATTCCTGGATCGTGAATATTGCTAATGTTAAAACCGTCCATCAAAGCGAGAAGTATTAAAATGTAAATCCTGACTGTTGGAACACATAATTGAACTGGTTTTCTAACAGATAGTAATGGAATACAATGTTCTTTTTGTAGAGATCAAGATAGTTCAAGGCAGACTTGGTACTGCACCGATATTTCGACTAAAATTTTCAAAGAGACAGAGCTTTCTGTTACCAATCACAGCGAGAAAACGTTTCTAAACGTCGTAAATAAAATATTAAGCATGTTTTTTTGAATCCAGTGAGATTCTGTATACTATCAGCATGAAGTCAAACACGAGTGTTATGAAGAAAACCGAGCCATCTTAGTTTGAATCATTTTTGACATTGAGTTAAGGAATCGATTAATCGTTTCATTCGAGCAATATTTCCATCGTACGTCCGTATAATAGATAAAGCCAATACCTAATGAGGAACGACAACTATGTTACACGATTCCCAACGGTAATTTCACATTTGAACAACGTCAATTTTACGAAGACAATGGTTTCATCATCATACGAAAGCTTATTTCACCTTCTACACTCGAACGATTTCGGTAGGTGACAAAAATCTCTGAAAACTCAATCATCAGATATCGAATTTAGACAACGATTCGACGACGTCTGTGCGGAAAAAATTCAAATACCTGGTTTAACAATAATGAAGGATATAGCCCATGCTAAGTCAACATCAACTGTTGAAGAGAAAACTATTAGCCGAATTCAAGATTTTACATTGGATGATGAATTTTTCCAATATTGTTGTCTACCAGAACTTATTCAATGCGTTGAAAATTTCACCGGTCCTAATATAATGTCTATGCATACGATGGTGAATTTTTCTTTTGATATCAAAATACAATTATCTATTCTTTCTTTTCTAGATGATTAACAAACCACCAGATGCGGGAAAGAAAACATCCCGACATCCACTTCATCAAGATTTATTTTTTTTTCCATTTCGACCAGCTAATCGTATTGTATGTGCATGGACAGCAATGGAGCATACATATCGTGAGAACGGGTGTCTTGTTGTCTTGCCCGGCACACATAAAGGCAAAATAGAACAACATGTATATCCAAATTGGAAAGTAATCAATGAGAGAATAAACATTTGATCAAAATAAAGATACTTCTTTTTTTTTGTCAAAGGGAGGCGTCAACAAACTGTTCTATGGTATTGAGAATTTCGATCCTAATCGCGAAAAACAATATGTAGAAATGTGGGAAGGTAAATTTTTTTTTAATAACTGTTGTTATTATTTTTATTGGGTTTTTTCATTCAGGTGATACAATTTTTTTCCATCCATTACTTATTCATGGTAGTGGTACAAATCGAACATCCGGATTTCGAAAGGTATCTTAAACAAGATTAACTCCTATCGAACAGTCTATTTCTGATTGTCTAGATAATTACAAGCCATTTTGCTGATTCATCATGTTATTATATTGAATGTAAAGATTTTCAAAAAGCTATGGAAAACGAATATTTAGAGATATTTCGCAAACGAACAGGTCGTCAAGACGCGACAATTCAAGTGAGTGACATAAAGATTTTAAAAAATTATCTGTTTCATATTTTCTACATAGGATCTCTGGAAACATCGAAGTCGACTTGTTCAAGGCAAACGAATCAATCTTTAAAAAAGAAAAAGAAGAAGCGTTCTTCTTTGGCATCTAGAAGTACATTTCATTGATTTGATGAATCTGATCATTTTTTTTCTTTGAAATCAATAATCAAGCAAGCATTATTTTAATGAGTTCTGGCTTTAGATTACGGAAACTTGCCGATAAATTTTCTTGTACGTAGGGTTTAAATTAAATGTATATATCAAATAAATACTTGTGTAGACTACGATAAATAAAAATGATTTTACCAAACGAATAACGCTCATCATTAAAATAAAGTAGATCAATGTCAACAAAAATATTTTCAACAATGAACTGTCCGCAAATCTTCGATAACTGTTATTTTATGCTGGGAACTGTCGAGATAGGTCCAAGGTTTTCTTATATTCATTTTACAACTGAATACTATCTATTGTTTGATTAATGACTTAGCAATGCTGGCATTTGAACAGATCAGCTTTCTTTATTTAAAAGAAGATTGAAGAATAAAAGCATCATCCGACAAAAAGACGGTTCACTATCAGCGGTAGACATATTGAAAAGTTCTAGTGAAACTCATTTGATCAATATATATATCTTTAATATTCTCAATGTCTTGTTTCACTTTAATTGATAAGCATAGTTTTGAAGTTGGTAATCTCATAGGATGTGGATGTGGATCAGATGTAGCTCTTGGTCTCCTCTTCAACATACCATACTCACACCCAAATATGACAATAGTATGGAACTATATTTACAGCAGAGACGATGAATTTAAAGAAGAGCTTACACTTCTTTTTTCTACGAGTTTTTTCTTTGCGGATTGGACAAGCGATAACTCAGCAAGGAAAAGCGCTAGATGACTACAACTTTTAGAATAGTGAATGGACCTAGAGTAGTGTTATTTGTGAAAACTTCAAGGCTCTATGCCTTTTCTGGATAGAGATATGAGTATTTCAATGTTCAGTGGCTTGCGCTGCGCAAAACAAAAATCTGTCTCTTTTTCCTTGGAAAATCGTGCTGGAACGGAAAAAATTAGCGATTTGTAGAAAGTTCGATGTGATCTACAAGCTGGAAAAAAGTTTTTCGCTACGAAAAACTAGTTTTCCAGAAAAATGAGCTTACAAAGCCTAGCAGCACAGGTGAAGATCATATCCGAAATCAGTATAGTCAATAACATCTAACCTACGTGGGTTCATTGAAAAAGCGATGTGACTGTTCGGAACATTCTCTTGTAAGTTTCATATTTAAGTCTGTTGATCGACTTTTTTCTTATTCTTATGATACATCTCGTTCAGAACGATATGAACTTGATCCATTTAGGATAAATTCATCAATCATTTAAAAACCACTCAACAAAAGTCGAAAAAGACATACACTTTGTTTGCACCTGCAATTCCATTTGTATAAGAGGAATAGCCATTTTTGAATCAATAAACGGAAGGAAGGGCTATAATAAAGACAAACTTTCATTAAAAGTGGATTCTTTTAGTAAAACAATATTGCTTTTCACTCCTGTAACAATAAATTGCTCAATCATGATTGAATCGATTTTCATTCCTATGCTTTTATATAAATTAGCAATTTGAAACAGTAAAAATATTTGAAAACGATTGTCTAAACTTTGATCGAAAGATAAATGCGTCGGAAAGTAAAACTATCAAAAAATTTGAAAGTTAAAAGTTAGAATTGTTGAAAGATATCCGTTCGAAAGAGTGTTCCTGAAGATGTAATTATCACCTGATTAACGTTGGATCGTGTTCTTGTGGGTGTGAAAGTGGATCTGGATATGTGGATTTTATTTTCTTCCGCATCGTACCCACATTCCTACTGGCTTGTCTTTTTTTGTGGCAAAAAAAAAGATGATCTAGCAAGAAAGTTGATCAACTAATTTATCTGGAGTTTTTTTTACTTGTCTTTCATCGATTTTTTTCGAATAAATAAATTTGATTCAATTTAAACTACTCATCTTTTTATATGCTCAATAAAAAAACATCATACTGAAGTATCTACCCACTTTTTTATTCTTCGACATTCCCTACTTTTGACTAAAATTGAGATTACCTTTTGAAACGTCGACATTGCGTCAATTGTCAGGTCGAGTGCTTGATCTGATTACGAACATGAATTCAACATGGACTGAGCTTACTCTTGGCTCTGCCATTATGTATGTTTCATTCTATCATTATGTGTTTTTCAGTATACGATTTGTTGTTCTCATCATAAATAAAATAAATTCAATTGATTATCATCATTTTATTGAATTCTACACACACACAAAACTACGCAAAAAAAAAACAATTTTGTCATAGCCGCAAAAATGAGTCAACAGTCTAACAAAAAAAAAATGAAGATTGATCGAGAAAGAAATAACTAACAAAACTAGTAACATTCACACACGTCACCGGACGCGTAATTTGTTTTTATTTTGAATAGAAGAGATAAAACGAAAAAAAAAACGACTAGTGAGGTGCAATACCAACAACAGCAACAATTTTTTAACTGTTCCTATCACAAAAAGGCTAATGAACAATTCTTAGATATATATAGATATATGTATATATACATAAACTACCGGAAAATAAGAAAGAAAAAAAAATACAGGAATGTTACAACAAAGGCATCGATATATGGACGAATGAAACGAAAACAAAAAATATCTCATCACAAATGCTTTTTTTCTTCTTCTTATGATTATCTAAAATAAATCATTCGTTACATTGATTTTCTTTATTATTTTCATTTAATAATATTGATTTTTTCTTTAATGAAATCATTCGTTGTTCATCTGATTCAGGTATATCAAATAATTCATTATAAAATAAATTATCATTCTAAAAATTTGAAAATAAAATTATTTAATTTCTTTTTTTTGTTTTAAAATAATTTAAAATTACTTTTTCATCATTTATCGTTGAATAAATTCCATCATATAATGAATATTGTTTTGATTCATTTTGATGACGAGCAATTAAAGGATTTTTATTTGTTGTTGAATTTATTGACCAATATAACCAATACCAAAGTACAGTTCGAATTTTTCGTGTTGTTATACGTAAAATACGTAATGCTTCAGCTAATTGTAAAACATCTAAATTTTTAAGAGGAGAAAAAAACCATAATAATTTTATTTAGAAAGAAGCAAATAAATAAACCTTTTTCATCAGGTAAACGTGGTTCACCGGAACGACATTTTTCAGTTGCATTATCAATTTCTTGTCGACGTCGATCTTGAACTATATTAATTACATTAAGCCATTCATCAAGAGTTTCTCGTGTTGCATCAATATCTTGAATACTTAAACATTCTGTAATTCGTTCATATAAACGAATTATCTATTCAAATAATTTTTTTATTATTATAATTAAATATCAATCAAATTTTCATACTCGATTATATTCATGATGATATTCAATAATTAAACGATCGACACGTGATGGATTATTTGAAAGACTTAAAAAATTTGTATTTGTTATATCAATAATAGATGATGGTGAAGATTTATGTAAAATCTGAATACCAAGTTTTGATTCAGTCTAAACAATAAATCAATCGTAAACGTGAACTTCTTATTTTATAAATGTAAAATAAAAAACAGTGAATAAGAGTTTACATTTTTCTATTTTAGTTTTACATCACAAATCAAGTCGAAAAACTATTTAAACAACATTGATTTTCATGATTGAATATTATCATAATGAATAACATGTAGAAATACTCTTGTTCAATTAACAGAAATATATGGTATATTGATTTTCGTTCTATTCAGCAGACACATCCAAGAAGATTATCTCTCGAAAGCAAATAATCAGAACTCATACAAGAAAGATCTATTGTTTTTCGTTTAACCTTGTTTGATGTCTTATACTATAAAAATTTGAATACTTACTTCTGCATAGCTATCTCGAATATAATTTAGTTGCTCATAGCATTTTTCAATAGCAATATCTAAACAATAGAATATCATAAAAAAAATTTCCATTAGAAAGAATATTAACTTACGTAATGTATTTGCTGCACCAGTTCGTCTAAAATATGAAAATAAAAATTTATTTATAAATCAATGAAATTAAAAAGAAAAAAAATAGTATAGGTGAATTTAATCTATGCTTACAGAACCAAGAAAAAAAATCAAGAATATTAGAGATTATTTTATTTATGTGCAAAAGTTAGACTAAGAAAGAATACTTAGAAAATTAAGTACCTGTTAGATCGAAAATAACTAAATAAAAGATTACACTAGAAGTACTCATAGAAAAAAAAAATTGAAAAATATTTTTGTACCTAATTTCTTGGCATGTTGCAATTGATGATGTTAAATTAGCATCATTCATTGTTGATGGCATTGACATTGTATCATCTATAAATCAAAGAAATTATTAGAGAAAAATAAAAATAAAACATACGAGATGAAATCGACATCATTGCTGAATGTTGTCTAGGATAAATTTGTTGTTGTTGTAACATCATTTTATTTGAATTTGTATCTTGTATCCATTGTTGATTTAATTTCTTATTTTCTTTTTGTTTGAATGTATTGATAAGATGAATATTTGATGGTGGTAATGATGATGATGAACTTGATGATGATGATGACGATGAGGATGATTGTTGATTGAGATTATTGTTATTATTATTACGATTTTTTCGATCACTTATTGTTGTTAAACCTGAACTACGTTGTAAACCAATCATCTGACGAAATTGTTGTAATGATACATTTCTTATAAGAGAATTTATACCAGTATGATCACCTTTACGAACAAGAACTTGAATATCTTTTGGAGGATTATAATGAACAGAACATAAATCTTAAAATTACAAAAGAAAAATATTACGAAAGAATAAAACAGATGTTTTACCAGAAATATTACGTGGATGACCACTTTCAGAAAATGATGATAAATTATGTTTCATTTGTTGTGATGAAATGCTAGAAACAAAGTATAAGTTTTTAATTCATAGAATATTTTTATTAAATCAAATTTTTATGCAATTGAATAAACAAAAATCTACTAATGGCACAGCTAGAAAAAAAATTGTGCAACGAACGTCCTCTATCAATGCTCGAGGATCAAGTTTCTTATTAAGCAGAACTCAACCGTTTGTAAGGAGAAGAGAAGGTTCAAAGCCTTCTAGAGGGAAGAGCTGAGTCCTCGTCTAATTACACCACCAAATCACACTATCAAAGTTTTGATTTTCAACGTGAAATCAATGACGACAATTCGAATCATTAATTGAAAAAACTTCTATAGAACATGCTGTTAAGTAATCACACCCTTTTACTTGTGAAGGTTAAACAGTGAGATTGAAAATTTTCAAGTATCTACTTTTGTATTGTAGATGGTGTGACTAGCATCTTCTGGAAGTTTCTTGTTTTCTTTTGAACAATTCTTACCAATTGAATAAATAGACTATGATGTTTAGTAATTAAAAAAAAAGAGAAAAAGAATTCTTGCTGTGAAATCTTTTTTTAAGAAGATTTTGTTTTGAAAATTATTGACAATTTATACTTTACGAAATTCTATGTGATCTTATAAAATGAAATTTCGATTTATTAAATTAAATCATTACTTTTTCATTTGTTGTACAAAATGCATTTGTTGATCTGTTTGTTCACCATTAATCCACGATGTTTGATGTTGAAAAAATGTTGGCATCATTTCATGTTCCTGATATTCACTATTTTCATCAACAATACTAGATACCATTTGATTAAGATTTGCTGATCTAAAATTAAACATATTTTTATATTTCTAATTGAAATTTCATCAAAAAACAAAAAAAAATTTCATACCTCATTTCAACTGGAAAATGAACACTACTATTAAGAAATTTTTCACCATGACCACTTGATGATAAATTAAAATGATCGATATGTCCACTTTCTTCTAAATTCCAAGGTGTATTATGAATTAAATAAGCTCTTAAAACTCGATCATCAATCTAAACAATAATAATAAAAAATTATTTTGCAAGAAAAAAAATCGGTTTTTTTTCACCATTGTTGATGAAGATGTTTGTAATGGTGATGATAACATCCTTCAAATTCAAAATTCTAAAAATAATAACAATATTAAAATGATTTTCTTTTTTTTTTTCTTTGACTAAGTTAAATAGCTGAAAGCAAAAGAAAAAACATTAATGGCATGTATCCACAACAAAAACAAAACATTTAAAAACTAACAGACTGACTGTTAATTGATGTTTGTAAGAATCAAAAAGAACTAATTTTATATCCAATGAATATTTATTTATAATCATTTTTTTATATTTTAAATCATTAAATTCACTTTTATATTAAAATATAATTACAAAAATAATAAATCAATACATTTTTTATTCCAACATATTTCAAGTGACATCTAGTCATAGTTTCTATTTGTTATTTCGACGTTTTTCTTTTAAGCGACGTAGTCAGTCAATCAATTGTTAATTGAGATCGAAACTAATTTTTTTGAAAGATGTATGTTCCAATGTCACCTCCACCAGTAATTACAGCTAATAATAATACTTCAACATCATTAAATGTTGGAGAAAATCCATCATCACATACAATATTCGATCGATATAGTGCAGCAGCAAAACGTTATAAATATCTTCGACGTTTATTAAAATTTCGTCAAATGGATTTTGAATTTGCTATATGGCAAGTTATACATTTATTTATAGCACCACAAAAAGTTTTTCGTGCATTTCAATATCGAAAACGTATGAAATATTAGTTTAGAAAAACAAAAATAAAATATTGTTGTTGTTGTTTTTCTTAAAGAAACAAAAAATCAATGGGCAAGAGATGATCCGGCTTTTCTCGTACTTTTAATGATATTTCTTGTTGGTATGAGTTGTTTATAGAGAAAAAAGAACCATTCAATATTTGTTACTAAGATTTTTATTTTCAAATTAGTTTCATCGATTATTATTGGACTTGTCCTTGGAATGGGTTTTTTTGGTATTATCAAACTTGTTTTATGGGTTGTTTTAGTCGATTGTGTTCTCGTTGGTCTTTTAATATCGACTATTTACTGGTTTGTTGATTTGTGTTTTAAATTTTTATTTGATAAGAAAAAAAAACCAGATTTTTCAATCGAATATATATTGTTCTTATGAGTCATAATTAAAGAAACCTTTCAAGGATTTGAATTCATGTACATTTTACTAAATTTTTCGAATTATTATAAAGTATGTTCGAAAAAAAAATTCTATTTGAGAATATTCATCGACTCATTAAATAACGAGTTAAAACAAAATTTAAATGAAGAATTCGATAAGATGAGTAGAATTTTTCTTCAATAACATATAATAGATCTCTAGAGATGCAGAATTTGTCGTAACAAGTGAAAGTTTTCTCGAATGTAATAATTTTTTTTTTGAAAATCTTCTTCGAATACAATATCTTTTTGAAAACTTTCTTACATAGAAGTAGATTGTATGAGTCTCGGTTTGTCGAGTTCTACTCGTAACATGTAAAACTGATGAGTTCATATCAAATCTGCAGAATCTGCACGTGTAGGAGGAAAGTTGTCGAAAATAATTGTCTACAGGAAAACTACTTAATGTCGAGAATTAGCGAATAAAATTTTTCTTTGATAGTAATTAGGATACCAAGTTCATGCAGAAATGACACAATTAATTTCTCAATAGATAGCATTGTTAAATAACCTGAAAACTATCGCGTTCAGTTTTTTAGAAACCTTACTATCATATTTCATCTAATATAGAATGAATTAGATAGAAACCTCTACCGGCTATCAAAATCATTAGCTGGATTTGAGCTAGGTGCTTAACATTTTAGAAAAAAATAAAAAGAATATTCTGTAAATGTGAGCAGTATTAGTGCATTTCGTGTACTTGCATCACTGTTTAGGTTAATTTTTGTTTTGTTTTTCCTAATGCACATAATAACGAGTTAGCGAATCTCGTCATCCTCGTCCTTAGCTTCAAACCTATCATTCGCAGCTTTTATCATCGGTGGTTGGATCACAAATTAAAACAGCTAGTGCTATTTTATAAGTGAACAATATCCAACGTGAAAACTTTTGTCTTGGTCTAGTTATGATAAATCGGTTCTGAAATAGTCAAGTACCAGAACTCTTAGTATTATTTGATGATTGAGAAAACTAATTTATTTTTTTGCAAAATATTATTTTGAATGTATAGGAGTCTTGTTTCTCTCTTGGTTTCAAATATATATATATATATACACTTAAAAGAAAATCATTATTCTTTTTATTTTGACGGAAGAGAAAATTTTTCATTTTAGCAGGCATCTCTGGTTCGGATTAAACATGAAACTAGATATCTAAATAAATTTAATGATAACTTATTTTTGATTGTCATCGATATATTAATTTTAAAGATATCATTAAATTAGTTATATCTTGAATTTGATTTTAGGTATATAGCTAATCGATATTTGATTGCAAATCCTAAATCGAATATTGATGTTGAATGGGCGTATTGTTTTGATGTTCATCTCAATGCTGTATTACCTTTACTTACTATTTTACATGTTGGTCAACTACCTTTTCTCAATTGTTAGTAGAAAATCTAATTTAATTGTTAAAAAAATGATTTTTCTTTTTATAGCATTTGCTGTTACAACAAGTTTTCTCTATTGTTTTATTGGTAATACTGTATGGGCTATTGCAGTCGGCTATTATATATACATATTATTTCTTGGTTTTAGTGGTATGAAAAAATCGAATTAATAATAAGAAAAATTTGAATATTACTACTTTTGTTTTTATTATTATTATAGCACTGCCATTTCTTCGTAATGTTCATGTGCTTCTATATCCATTAACGGGTCTTTTTCTTACTTATATTCTTTCGATCATGGTTCGATGGAATTTTACTCAAATGATTGTGACATTTTATGAATATCGTGTTGGTCATAAACGAATACCATAGTAGAACTAACAAATGTACAGTATTTTTTTTTTGCTATTTGTGTTATTTATCGTATCTTACATTTTTTTTGTTTTCATTTAACAAAAAAAAAAAAGATAAATTTCGATCTTTATTCATATTCAAGAAGAACAAAATTAATTGAAAATGTTTTTTCAGATTGTATTATTAGTAATTATTTGGTTTTTATATTAATAGACAGTATGTGTAATTATTCGATAAGTTTCCTTTTCAACGTCATGAAAGGATTTTCTTGAAAGCAATATAATGTGGTCCTATGGTGTAGCGGTTAGCACTTTGGACTTTGAATCCAGCGACCCCAGTTCAAATCTGGGTAGGACCTCTCTTTTTTTTTTCTTTTGTTTCTGAACATTTTTTTTTCTCTCATCATACATTCGTCAGATCAGACAGAACGATAAAATACAAAAGGTTATATACTGGTAGTGGAAGAAAAAATGACGTCAGTCATCGCGTGCTCTCGCCTATAGAAAAGTAAACACGAAACAGTAGTGTGTATTTGGCTCGTCCAATTGTATATTACGAGAATTTCCAACGTTATTTTTCTTTATTTATTGTTTATTTTATTTTTATTTTAAAGTTTAATCTTTTCTGTTCGAATCTTAGTCATAAGGATGAGTGACCGTTTCGTTGTATGCGGTCGATTCATCTAGGACAACGAGCAGTATTTAAATAACAAATCATACAAAATAAAATCATGTGGCGTCTAGCCAATTGTGTTTATCGTGTTTTTCGTAATGCAGCTACTCATTACTGTGCACAAGATGTCCTTATTCCAATAACTACTATTTGTAGTACTGACGATGATTCAAATCTAAAACGGTATAAAATTGATTTCTTTAGTGATTTATTTATTAAAGTTTTGTTTTTTCTAGGGAAGAAAAACGTTCAATTGTGAACAAATGTGATATTCATCGAATATTAAAAAATAATCAACTTTCATTTAAAAATATCGAAAAATTACAAGATCAATTAATTAAATTTTCCGTTCAACTGGTTTGAAATTGATTTTTTTGTATATATATATGAAAACAAAGAAAAAAATAATTTTTTTTTGTTTATTAAATTTAGTCCACACAAAAACTAAATGGTATTAAACAAATTGAAGCGGTTAAACCTGAATGTGTGGTTAAAGAAGTTCAGTCGATTCCTCCTCCACAGGAAAAAGAAGACACTCTTGATTCATTACTTCAAGCTGATGAAGCCTGTATGAAAACACTCAACAATCTTTCTAATTTACATGAAGAAACAATGTCAATAATAAATCTTCAATTAGCTATTGATGCTCTCGAATCGGGTAATCTGAAATTTGGTATTGAAACTCTTCAAACTATTGCTAAAACTGGAACAAATGCAGCAGCATTATATAATCTTGGTATTTGTTATGAACGAGGTATTGGTGTTGAACAAGATCGAGCTAAAGTAAATAATTTAATTGAAATCTTTTTTTTTAATAAATTTTATTTAACTTTACATAGGCATGCGATTATTATCGTCAAGCAGCTAGTTTAGGTCATATAAATGCCCAATTTAATCTAACACTTCTTTCAAATCATATTGATATTGATGACAATGAAGATGGAATAATAGAAGAAACGATAAGTGAAAAATCAAGTCCATCTTTACGTGATATTTTTTCTCGTTTTTCATTATCAAATAATTATAAAGAAGATTATTCATTCAATGATGATCAATATGATTTAACAACTAAAACAATTGCATGTTTATCATAAACATTTGTAGTATTTTTCTTCCTAATTTTAACTTTAGTACGCAGTGAATAGAACGTCAGAATTTATAATTAGAAAACTGACGGTTGACTTTAGAGAATTTGTGTTACTTTGTATTTTTCAAGTGTTTGTTCACTATTGATTGTTAACATTTAATTTTTGGATTTGTTTGCAAAAAAAAATCAATACTATTTTTTTTTCTGGTTTTTTTTTAAGATAAGTGTTGTACTTGTTTTGCAAAGGATATTATTATGAGTAATCTTAGTACACGGTAGGTACACATTCGGTTTTACTTTTTTATATAATTGATGTTTTTTTAGAACTCTTCGTGTAACTGTACCACATGCGATACGATCGAAAATAACTGGTGGTGGTCAAAATGCACGGCATGAAAAAATCAAAGCTATTTTAGGAGAATTATTTCGACATGAAAGGTAGAGTAGATTTATTTAAAATAACGGTTAAGCCCAAATAAATCAGACTAAATGTAAATGCAATTTTTTTTTTCATTTAAATTCGCATAAAATATTCATTCATATATCAAAAGATAGAGAATTATGTCTTCTGTTTGATTGATCTACTTTCGAATATCCAAGCTTTATTGGAGAAATTGAAAATCTCGTGAAAATATTCTTGATGGTAATTTTGACTGGATTCTTTAAATGATGAAGCTTTTCTTAAAGTTAAAATTCAGTTGCAAAAGTCTCATTTGGACACCAAAAAGAATGTAAAACTTCGTTCTCTACAACACTTCGTGATTGACAAACCGAATGCGACATGTTTTCGATAAAATATACGAAAAATCTAACAGACTTCAATATGGATTAAAGTTTTTTTAATTTATTGTTTCTGAAGTTTTTACATAAACTGATCGTTTAAAGTTTTGAAATATAACCGAAAAGATAGACGATTTCGTCGAAAATATTTTTGTTTTCGTTTTTATTTTAGTTTCATAGAAGGAATATCCAATATCTATCAGTGTATTGGTTGCTTCAAAATTAAAAAAAAAGTTCTTTTTTGAAAGTGAAGTGCATAGTTTTGTAGAGCTTGATATTCTTCATCTTTTGATACATAAAGGAATATATTATATGAACACTAAATGATTCAAAAATTGCATTTATAATTAGTCCAATTCATTATGATTCACATGTTATTTTTCAATGATTAGTATATCATCCCAAAGTTAAACTATTTGTCGAAGTGATGATAGTTATTTTTCATTTTAATAACAACAAATAAGTATTATAGAAATGAGAATTGCATTATATTGATATTTTTGATTTTGATGACAAGGTTCACATGACATTACGCTCCATCGTTGATAAAATTGATTCTTAAAATGCACTGTTCTCATTTGAACTAGGACTCAAACTGGAAGTCAGAGTTTACGTGATATACTAAATCCTACATAAATAAAGCCAATGTGTGGATTTAATACAAAAACATATAAAATTGACACAGAAATTTTAATAAAATTATCACTAGTAGATAAGAAATCGTGAACGAGACGTGATCTAGAAAAAGAAACAATAGGCTTCTAGAACTTATTTTTTGATTTATTGGATTTATCCAAGTGTCAAGACTCATCTTTCGATAGTATATAGCACATCGTAACTGAGTACTTATCCTCATTTTTTCTATTAGACGCTCAAATACAAGTCGGCATCGGCGTATTAATAAAATGCTGTCATATATTGAAGAAAAAAATCACCGAAAGCTTCTGATTGGCAATTTTTCTCAATGATCTGTACATTATTTATTCATCCTTATAAAATTAAATATACGCTTGTAAAACGAAAAGTTAGCTTTAATTACATATTTTTGTGTGCTATATCATCAATCAAATAAATATTATTATTTGTTATTTTGTTTATTGTTATCTATTGAATGTAAATCGTCATTGTACGAAAGGATAATCTTGGAACTGTTTAGATTAAAGGAAGAAAACTATAACTTATATTTTTGTAAATAAAGTCAGCAGCTTCGCAGCCTAACATTCTCAAGATTTTAATATAAAATCTAGATTTTATTTCAACGTTGAATAGATGAGTGAGAAAGAATGTATACTATTACAAGAAAATAAGTCCAGAGACTTGAATAAATTTAAAGAATTCTCTAAACATTAAATTTTAATAATTGTTGAATAAAATTCTCGTTTATTTATTTAGGATAGAAGGTTATATTCGAACACATGATGAAACAAGACAATATGCTGAACGTTTAATTGAATTAGCTAAAAAATATGGTGATCAGTAGGTTTAAATTTTTTAAAATGTTGTTCTTTTTTATCTAATTATACACATTTTCAATTGATTTTATTTTCAGACATGTTGGTACAATGCAACTTATGGTATGAAACATTCTATTCTTTTTTTTTTTAATTTAATTAATGGATTATAATTTTAAATCAGGATTATTGGGTTAATGATAAAGATTTAATTCATAAAGTATTCAAAGTATATGTTCCTCGATATACAAATACAATAGGACCGTATACAAATGTATATTCTAGAATTTAATTTAATATTATGTTTTAATTTTCTTGATATTTTTTTGTTTTGTTTAGTCGTATCGTTTACCGATCAAATATGGTGAATTTAAATTTCCACATATACCACGACAAAATATTGTTCTCGAAATGAAAGATAATCCATATCCACGTATAATACCTGATCCAAGAAATTATTCAAATATTTTAACGAATGTTCTTCTTAATGAAGCTCGTAAAGAATATCGAACAGAACGAAATAATCGAAATGAGAAAAAAGATAAATAAATAAAAAATATGCATAGGTTTTGTTAACTCTTTTTCCTAATCTTATATATTGAATTTCGAATGGATGAACGTAATTTAGATAAACAAAAAACCTGATAAATCTTTCACTAATAAACGTTATTAATCGTTTCAAAATAAATTGTACGTGACTGTTGAATCAAGCTATAGATAGATACATGACAAAAATAATATTTACAATCTCTAATTGATTGATATGACATTACAATTGATTGTCCTAGTCGTTTGATGATTATTCTAGATAAATATTTTTTCGTAAATGTAAGTACTTTTAATGACGTCATCCAATGATATTAATTTATCTAATATATTATTAAATGTAAATGTTAAATTAATTCATGTTTCATATATGAATAACCAAATATATGAAGTGATAATGAATGATTATAAATTGTTTTTAAACGAATTAATCCTTCGAATAGATTAATATATGTACTATTATAATCAAAGAATAGAAAATTAATAAATAAAAATAATAATAATAAATGACAATAATCAACTAAAAATGTTTAGTAAATATAAGAAAAAGAAAACAAATGATAATAAATAAGTAATAATTTGTAACAGTTATTGATCAATTATTGCTGAAGAACGTGATGGAAGAAGTGTATTACATAGTATTAACAAGCGAAGAAATAATTGAAATTCATGTTTAAATTAACAGATTAAGTGTGAGTAATAACTACGAAAAAATGATGAAAATATAGGGTGTCCAGTAAGTTATGAAACAGGCACACTAAAAATTGAATATCTCCATTATAGTTCTACTAAACAGGCTCATTTTTTTACCAAGGATAGAGACATGATCACACTTCAAATTCATACGGACAAGGTCAGTGAGAACCTTTGTTAAATACCACTATTGATCCCAACAAGAAAATTTTACTTGTTCACAGATAGGAAAAGAAAACAATATACTCACGATAGTTTCTCACTAATCTTGCCCATACGAATTTGGAGTGTGAACATGTCTCTATCTTTGGCAAGAAAATCAACTCGTTTGCTCGAGCCGTAATGGAGATATTCAATTTTTAGCGTGCCTGTTTCATGACTTACTGGCCACCCTATATATCCTAATTATATGAATCAAAATTTTCATCTTCTATAATTTACATCTATTTAAAGTGTTTAAAGAGCTGATATTTGTTTATTTATTATCATTTGAAATAATTTTAAAGATATATCAGTTAAATTGTTGTTCTTGTTGCACATATCGAAACTTTTATAGAGTGATACAATCTATTATGAAAATGTCACTTTTGTTGATGAATGTTGCATAAACTTATTCAATCAATATAAGGAACATTGATCAATCATAGTGAACAAAATTACATTACTAAAAACCACAATTCGTATACAACTTTATGGTTATAAATTGTTAGATAGCTCTTGTAATATTTTAATCTGTTATCGATTGCAGGTATGCATCGAACCCCAATGTTTGGGCTCGATCTTGGATGTAGTCATTTTCAGCTAATAAATAAAAGAAAGCAGAAGCAAGCCAATAGGAAGAGTTTCAGACTTGGCCACGATAGACCTAGATACAGTGGAATAAATGATTCAAACATTGAAGATCTGCAGATGTCCGTAAAAAGTCAACAGTGTTCAGAGATACTCGAATACGAACTTAATCCAACCTTAGATTTCTTCCATGATTGTTGATATATCCCAAGAAACAGTTGAGTAATTACCAGAATATCTGACTCTGTCTGAACTGATTGGATAGTTTTCGAATCTAAAACGTTCGTCCCAAAAATTGCAATCGAGTTTGGATTTGATACATGTCTAATCAATTGTATTATTCGCGTTTGATTAGATAATCTTCTAAATTATGTCATCGAATATTGATCAAGACAATATCTCTATGAATGATATTTTTCGTTTAGATCTCACTAAAGCAGTTTCACATTTATTTTTTGTTCTTAAAAATAAAATGAAATGAAAATGAATAACAATATATTCGGCATCATCACAAGTTGACTATCTGTTCTAATTTAATTATAAGCAATTGTAGTTTTTTCTTGTTTCATTGTACTATACATTTATTTAAATTTATGAGAATTTGAACTGAATTCTTTTTGTATATTGTTATTATTGTTATCTTCATTGATATTATGATTACCTAATTTTTGATTAGAATAATTTTCCTGTGTTTCAAGATTTAATTGTGAACCAAGTGGACTTCCTAATGGACTGTCAATAGCATCACGAAAACGCTTTGACCAACGTTGCACATTAGCATAGGTAGGTGCTTCATCCCCTAAAAGTTTTATATATATATTCTTTTCTGATAATATTAATGAATAGATTCTAACCCACCGAATGCATTTTGTAATTCGAGAAGAATTTCTTTTGGACGATAACCCAAAAACGTACGAATTTTAATATATTGTTGAAATGATTCGGCCATTTCTAGTATTTATATCGATGGATGAATTCGATGAGAAAAGAGAAAAAAAATTTTGAAAAGTTTGAAAAAATAATGACAGATTGACAATGAAAAAAGTCGACTAAATGAAATAAAAGGATAATTACTAGCTAACCAATTCCTTAGTAACTAGACAATGAGCGCTAAACTTGATTTTGTCGATGAATAATTCTTACATTAGATCTTTAAATCAGATTTTAGACAAATATTAATGCATGAAATTTTCATGAACAATTTTCAAATTGAAGTTTGTGCTACATTAAATAATATATCAATCTAAAAAGAAAACCATAAAATAGAAAATCTTTTATGATAATCATGAATTGTTATGTACTAGAAAACAGATATTCATACACAGTTGTAGTTAATACAATATTTTAGCTAAGAAATTGCAAAGATTTGAAGAAGTTAGAAAGAAACTCTTATTAGACATGTACCTCTGTGATTTTGCTGAACAAATTCATCATAGAACCTTGTATACAATTCAGAAGTGCAACGAGAGATATTTTAATTATCTTGACAGAAATATAAAGTAAGCCGTCTGATTACAAAATCAGAGTCTCTTATTTCTATGAGATGAATACAAATCTTATAATCGATGTTGTACCATCTCATACTAGTTTTTATTATTGAGTTCGATAAACATGCACGTAATTTGAATCAACCACTGTTTTCCTTTGTAAGATGTTTCATTTTTCAGTCAAAGATTTACCCATATTTCTGTCAAATTAATACTTTGTTTCTATTCCACAGTTCTGCAACAGCAATCTGTAAGTGATAAGTATGCATACGCTTTTTTTTAGGTCGTGCAATAAATTGATTTGTCCATTGTTGGAAACTATATAATACAAAAAAATAAAGCACATAGACAGAGCTTATCAATCCAATGCTTTATATTGTTTGTTTTAAGATCCAGGATGTCCTAAGAGTTCATCAAGAAACTTAATGTAAGTATCTTGTTTATAATTCAAGCGATTTAATTGATCTTTTCTTATAATATGTAATTATGTTCTTTAAAATTTTGTTCTGTACAGTTTCAGATAAATGACTGTGCCCTAAATATTCGAATAAAAATAGTTTCACAAATGACCAAATTTGAGTCACCAATGGTTGTAAAACGAAAACTGCAAGTTGAGCTGAACAAAAATACACCAAATGAAGACTGGATTAAAGTTATATTTCCATGCTTTTGTGAAACTGATAGAGTGAAAGATCGAAAACATCCTAAAAGACTATCCAAAATTACAGAAGAAAAAGCCAATCACGTTCATGATGTTTCTCAAAAATGAATCACAATCAAGTACTCTAGCTGTCGCAAAGACCTGCTCAATTTCATAAGAAAAATGCACCTTGTACAGTTTCAATAAAAGGTATTTAGTTATAATTTGATGCACTGTTGTTCGTCGAATGGAGCAGACCTTGGTGCCTACTTGAGCACATAATTGTGGTTCTTTTTTTGACAAACATCATGAATTTCATCAACTTTTACTTCTGTAAATTTTGACAGTCTTCTAGAAAGTTTTCAATCTTTCACTATAACAGTCTCACAAAAGCATGGAAATGTAACTTTAATCCAATCTTCATTTGATGTGATTTTGCCCAATTCGACTCTCAGTTTTCAGTTCACAACTATTGGTGATTCCAATTTTATCATTTATAAAACTATTTTTATTCAAATGTTTATAGGTACAGTCATTTATCTGAAACTGTACAGAACAAAACTTTAAAAGAACATAATTGCATATTATAAAAAAAACAATAAAACCACTTGATTTATATACAGAGATATTTACGTTAACTTTTGAGAATAAAAATAATTTTTCATAGAGTAAATGATAGACATGCAAATGTTCAATTAATAAAAGGTTTAGTATCGATTTTTTGCGACTCTAATAATGAATGCAAATTAAAAACCAAATTCTTCAGCACCTATATGTTGAAAACTGTCTTGTCTAACATCCAATGTTTTCATATTAGAATTCATTCGAGTCATAGCAAAAATTCTGATAGATAGCATGAATATTATCAACAGTCTTGTCATTTAACTTAGTTTTAACAGTTAACTAAATTCAATATATCTTTTATTATGAAAAATATTTTCTTTTTGTTTATGTTCATTTAAATATCTCCGGCTTTTTCTATAAACAAAAAAACCTAACAATATATAAAGAGAACATTGAATAAATTATGAATGCAAAAAATTGTCTAATAAATGTCAAGAAGTCGAACAAAAGAGTTCTGATTATGAAAACATAATGAAAAGATTATTCAAAGTATTTTGATTCTAAACAGAACATTCACAATCTGTCGTTCACTTCTTTATTCTAATTGAATATAATATTTACATCAACATTTTCTTTTATTCAATAATGCAATGTCACCATGCTTCATTTACAGACTAAACTTAAGTTGGTTTCTGTTTTCAATAAAAATCATCATTTATCAAATTGATTGTCAAGCTACTATGATATTCTGATAAATTTAATTCTAGTTAGATCAGCATTAATCAAAGCTTCTTTACTAAAGAATAGAAAACGAAATATGACACTTTACAAAGAAGTATGAACAAACCATAAACGACGTAATATTTCAATTTAAAAAAAAAACATTATCGAGTTGACAGCTATTCATAATTGTGTTCGAAGCATGTATTAGCGATAAAAAGAGATTGCTAAAATTACATTTATCAAAAAAAAAAAAAAAGAAAAATATACTCTTTTAACATTAATACATTCAATATAGGTCACCGAGTAATTTGTCATCGCGTTGTCTTCATTTAGATTTATAATAAAATGAAAGACCTATTACTTTTTTGATTATTATCGAGATGAAGTTGGCTATATGAATATGTACTAAAATATGTTGAAACTATGAATGAATTTAAAGAAACAATAGATGTGTCTCTTGTGAAACATTTCATGCTAAAATTCTTATATATTTCACGTAAATCTATTTTATAATCACATGTTTAATTTTCAATACGTTCTTGTCAAGCAAGTGAATTTGTTTTTTGAAGTGTAAAACTTAAAGTAAAAAGATTCCAAGCAATCGAAGACACAGCAATGAGACTAATGTTTACTCATTTGAGCTAACATATGCTTTTGAATTTTATAGGTTTTCTTTTCTTTGGAAGTTTTCTAGTGTTCATCAATGAACATGTCAGAACATGAGAAATATATTAATTTACTAATTAACAACATGACTAAATAGCATAATTTATCAATATTAGCTTCGTGCTTTTTTTTGTCATCTACAAATTTATTTTCCATGATGAATATGTAAAAGAAATATCTCGATAAATAATAATATAATAGTTTAAATCTTTTCTATAGGATAAATCAAATCTTTATTCACGACAATTGTCAAAAGAACAATTAAAAAATCTATTATGATTCGATCTTTTTTTTTTCAGTGAAATATCGATTCATAAAATATTTTTTATTCACAAGAAAGTGTAGAGTAGAATTAATAATTGATCATTCGATAATATATTTTCCATTAAGTATCATAATGTTAAGTATATATTTTTTTTTTCTTTGAGTTATAACTAAATAAGTAGAATTCAAGGTGAAAAGAAAGGCAAGAAAGCAATCACTTACTTACATAATATTATACAACGAGTATAATAAGCACCTACTCAGACATGTGCTAAATATAGAAAATTGATCCAAACATAAAAGTAAATAAATAATACTGGTATATATTTGGATTTTATTGTTTTATCATATGGTTTCATTTAATAGTAAAATCTTTGAACAAAACTTGATGCAATTATATTTTCTTTTTGAAATATCATATATTTATTTGTATAAGATTAAATTAAGGATTTCCAAGTTCAAATAAACTATGAATCGAAACAAAATTGTTTATCACATCCTTAATCATATTTTCTACATTATGAATGAATATTCTATTATAGACTTGTCGTACTGATAGCAATTGTAATAAATAGACACTTGTTGTAGTATGTGTAAAAATATTTTTTTTTCTAACCGAAAGATTGGCCAATGTATGTCAATAATAATACATCAAAGAAATACTATTGAGCATAATAAATCACAAGAATGTCATTTAGATACTTTAGTAATCTGTTATACTAACAATCATCAATCATATTCTATATATCTTTTACTGATATGTTGATATTCCAGTCGATTTTTTTTGTATCTTATGTTTATTTTGACTAATAAAGATTGATATGAGAGTATCACACGAGATAGTTTTTTTTGTGTATTGTACTTGAATAACAGAGTTCATGTCGAAGAATAAATTACTGGAAAGTAATATATGTAAACAATGATTGACATATTAGTTCCTGTTCGTTGAATGATTTATATTAGAGCTTTGTAATATTTTCGTCATTACTATTGATGCTCGAAATTCTAAGAATTATGAATATGATTGATAGCACAAGAGATTCCAATCAAATTCATATTTTTCTAATATATTCTTTTGTTCCATTTGAATCAGAAGTTACAATCAAGTATCGTCGTTAATCATTTATATATATATATATATAGCATATTTTAATAATATTATACTTCTAATTTATGATTTCTTCTAGTCACAATCAAATTAATAGATTGATTCATAAATCGAAGTATTTTTATTGAAGTTTGATCTTTGTTTTTTTAAAAATATCGAATATGTTAATTTAGTAGAATTATTCATTCCTAAGAATATTGATTCAAACATTACGCTAACTTTGAAGACAAAAGAAAACTATCTGCATCATCACTTTGTTGAATTAAATAATGTTTGCAATGGCTTTCTTATTATTCTGTTAGAATTTTCTTCTGAGAAACATCAATACTAAGAGCCCGAAAACCTGTCTGTCAAATCAATGACACATAGATAGCAACTTCTGTAATAGTAAAATCCTATTTCCATATTGCAATGACTGTCATTCAACAGTATTATTAAATTTTGAACAACACAGTTTGACGATCTGCTTCTATAGTATACATATATATGTATATATATATCAAAATTATTGTTTGATCAGTGAAACTAGTAAAAAAAAAAGTTGTATATCTAATAAAACGAGTTTCAAAGTAAGCATTATTGTTTTTTTTGAGTGTTCTTTTTCTTATAAAACTTGTTTCTTTCAATGGCTCTTTATCTGTTCAATCTATCTACTGACACATCCTTCATTGATACAAGATTAGATAGCACGTTCTAATAGCTTAATCCTTGTCATTTATCTTAATTAAATTCTTATTCTGAGAACAAATGAATTTCACATTAATACAATTCGAAGGTTTATCGAGTAAAAAAAAAAGATAATAACAAGATAAATATACATATTAAAAAAAGAACTCAAAGTTTTATATGAGTATTTAAACTATATTTTTTGTAATCAATAGTGTAAATTTATATGGAATTATTTTTGTCGAATTAATATCTGTTAAATATCACTCTTCAGTTGAGAAAAAACAGTTGATAATCTAAAGTTTTAACTTCCGAGCATATGTTTTATCGTAACGTTATCTGCATTTTTGTCGGCACCGATTAGCTAGTTTAGAACGTCATTAATTTTTATGCTGTTGAGCCAAAACGCCAATATAACTCATTTACATTGCTTTCATCGCTTTGCCTAAGGTCGTTGTTATACTACTACTTTCGAACATTATTCTCGCATCGACAATTCTTCTTAGAAAAAAAAATATTTACAAAGCCACATGTTTTTTATCTTATTGAAACATAAAAAGAAACCTCCAGTAAAAAAATTAATTATTATCTTTTACGTCAATATTAATTCAGGAAGTCAATAAATGTTTAGATGTATTAATAAATTTATTTGATTGATTTTTCTAATTTGTTAATTTAATATGCATTAAAATAACAAGTTGAATGATGATTTCAAACAAAAAGAAAAATATTCTCCATCATTGAACCAAAAGTATATCTTTTTAATTAATTTGTGTATCTTGAATATGTTTCACGTCGTTTTTTTTTTCAAAAAAAAAGGAAATAGTTCAAGATGCTAAAGTGAACGACACTTATTCTCGAACAAAATGGAACACTTTAAAAATAGGAAACGGATTCCGATCTTTCTCTAGTACTATATCGAATCAATAATGATGGTATTTCGCTTGATTAATAAGAGCATATTATACATTGCTTATCTTATTAGCCTATCTGTAAAGAGCATTATCAAAACAGGGCCTTATTATGATGAAATTCTCGTTGCTAATGGGAGTTCAACATCTTTCTCTAATATAGATTTGTTCGCTTAGACCAATAAAGAGAGACAGAGAAAGGAAGATACCAATGAAGACAAAAAAAGCAAGATTTGTTTCTTGAATGAGCGTGTTTCTTTGATCGGAAGGAAGCGCAAAAGAGAGACGAAGAAGTAGACGAAGCGAAAGAAAACATTTTCTAAAAAATAAGTTCGCATAAGAAACAATCGTCGAGCAACATCACAATTCTTCCGTTCCATTAATGTCAGTGGACTCGATCAGATATTTACGATGTGGCTATGACAAAACATTTCTAGCAATGCATGCGGCACATGCTTCAACGAAGATTAACACATTTTTTTTCTTTATATATGCCTGTTGCGTGTCAATCAATTTTGTTTCCTTACTACATTATTATTATGCACTAGTAGATATCTTTTATTTATAGTTTTCACTAGTGGAACGAAGAGAAAAAAAATGATTCTGATGAATGCAATGGTGACGTTTTCTTTTTTTTCCAGATTTCACTAGCTTTCTCTCTCTCTCTCTCTCTCTCTTTTTCTCTTGTCTCTACTTGAGTATGCTTCTCATAGCTTGCTCTCTCGCTCGTGCGCATGGTTTCTTTCATCTTTCATAGACAAAAGATGAGCAAGCAAGATGTTGCCAGCCCACACCATCAATACAACAACGAACAAAATTGATAGACACTCGACAACACGCGTTCGCATACACGCACATACTGATGCTCTTGTACTATCAATATAAAAGAAAGATTCTTTTGGTTCTTCTTTTTCTTTTTCAAGAGAGAGGGGTCGTACATGATCGTGTGAAAAGAAAACTATATAAATAGATAAATGTAAAAAAAATAGACAAAAGGCGAAAACTAATCTAGCTATTATTATTATCACGGGTAAGTTGTTTTAACACGCACTTCCATCAGCTATTAGCTACATTTATTAATAAATGTAGAATAAACATTTGTCTGTCAGTCAACAGAAGCAGCTGTGTCATTTGACTGTCATTGTTGTTGTCTAACAAGGATAGAGACAAAGACAAAAGAAAGAATAAATGAAATAACAAGCGATATACAAATAACATATATATATGTATATGTAATATCAATATAGACATATGCTATTAGTAGTTGTCGAACAATTTTAGAGTGAAAGTAGATAAGTTAGATAAACAGGTGATTCTAGAGAAAAACTAAGAAAAATATAGACAAAAACAGTGATTAACTAAATAGAGCAAGCAAGTGTAATAATATGCTTTTCTTTGTAATGCATATATACACGTTAGATTTGAAAAGCGAATGAGTACCCTAGAGGAAATAAAAGAAACCGTCAATGAAAGAAGCGACACGCATATTAACGACGAGGCATTATTATTATATGTACTCTATCTATTCACGTTGACATGCACCGTTGCCTATTTTTTTTTTTTGCTTCAGAATTAATTCAAGTAATTTAGTGCAATATACGAACAATACACCGTCTATCGAACAAAAAAAACTTTGAATAATTACGACACTTTTAATAAGATCATCAAAAGTAAACCAAATTTCGTCGTTATTACTTGTTTTTTTTGTTTTAATCACAACAGAGTGTTCTTGACTCGCATTAATTTACTTGTGCATGGTATGTATATATATATATATGTTTGCATGGAGTAATAACATTGGTAGTGGCAAGCAACAACTCAATTTTGTCATTTCTTCGTCATCCGATCCGATTTCTACTGGATAATGTTGTTGACGCCTGCTGCATCTCATTCCATGCAACCGATATCAGCTTCTGTAAAGAGCGAATCGTCGTTGTCGTCACCACCATTGCCATCACCGTCAACATTACACACACCTTCTATATCCGATGCTCGACGTTTTGAGACTCGATCTCATACTATCTCATCACCATCCAATGCAACACTTATTACCAATGGACCACAAAATAATCGTCTCTTATCAACTAACCAATCTCGTTTTTCTCAGTTGCCCGATCAAGATTGGTTTTATTCTCCATCATCTTCATCATCTCGCCAATCTATTCATCAAGTAACACCAACAACAAAAAAACTATCAGATACGAAATTATCTTCTACTACACGACGTGTTTCTTGTCCAGTTGCACCTGATACAAATAATAGAAAAGGAAATCGTTTTCATTTTCCAACTAGTATAAAATCATCAATTCGTGACGCTCTAATGCCAAGTACACCTTCAACAGATTCAAATATATATACAAATGATACATTGCATACTCGCAAGACATCATTGGCAGGATATTTACGACCAACTAATATTTTTTTCCCGGTGGCAAATCCAGTTGCAGCTGCTGCTCTTGTTGAAGATGATGAGTCAATAACAAATGATGAACAACCAACAAAATCTATAACACCTTCTCCATTGAATACACCTAGACAAAGTACAAATTTTCATCGTACATCTGTCGAAGATTCGATAAATATAGGTCCTTATCATCACAACAGTATAGCAATTTTAAATGTTGGTGGTGTTCGACATGAAGGTATTTCTTTTTTTTTTTTTTTTTTTTGTAATTAGTTTATTTTTGTGTCTAAAAATTGATATTTATTTATAGTAATGTGGCGAACACTTGCTCGTTTACCAAGTACTCGTCTAGGTCGTTTAGCACGATTACGTAAATCAACAGTACCATCAACAGGTACTATGCCACATGATGAACTAATTCGATTATGTGATGATTATGATTTATCGAGAGGAGAATTTTTTTTTGATCGTCACCCACGTTCGTTTACATCAGTTATCAATTTTTATCGTACAGGAAAACTTCATTTAGTTGATGATATATGTGTTATATCATTTCATGATGATTTAGTTTATTGGGGCATTGATGAATATTATTTAGAATTATGTTGTCAAAATAAATATCATCAAAAAAAAGAACATGTTTTAGAAGAAATGAAAAAAGAAGTTGAATTATTAAAAGTTGAAAAAGGAGAATCATTTGGTGAACATTGTTGTCCAAACGCAAGACGTAAAATATGGGATCTTGTTGAACATCCACATACATCAAAAGCAGCACGAGTATGATTTTATTTTTAATAAAATAAAAAATTATTTCATTATTAAATTTAGGTTATTGCATGTGTTAGTATTGCTTTTATTCTTCTTTCATCATTTACATTAACAATAAGTACAATTGAAGGTATAATTAAAATAATAAGTTTCATTTAAAAGTTTGATTTAAAATTATTTAAGGTATTGGTTGTACACCAAATTTTACTGATGTTGATGCATCATCATTAGATCGTGCAGCAGCAGTTGATGCTGATGCAGTTCATATAGCTGCTCAATCAGCTGCTCAATCAGCTGCTCGACAATCAGTTGTTGAAAATCCAGATAATTTTGAGGAATGTCGTGAACCATTACCTTTATTTATAATTGAAGCATTATGTATATCATGGTTTACAATTGAATATGTAATTCGTGTATATGCAACACCAAATAAATGTAAATTTTTTAAAGGTGTTTTAAATACAATTGATCTTATTGCGATTGTTCCATTTTATATATCAATTATACTTGAAACATTAGATACAGGAAATTTAAAAAATTTAAAATCTGTTCGAAAAGCTGTACAAGTTTTTCGTGTTTTACGTATAATGCGTATATTAAAATTAGCACGTCATTCCACAGGTCTTCAATCTTTAGGTTATACATTAAGACGAAGTTATAAAGAATTATCAATGCTTCTTATGTTTCTTGCTATATTTATATTATTATTTTCAAGTCTAGCTTATTTTGCTGAAAAAGATGGAAATGCAATACAATTTCGTTCAATTCCACATGCTTTTTGGTGGGCAAGTATTGTAAGTTAAAAACAAAAAAAAAAGATTTCTTTTAAAAAAAACCAAAAATTTCTTTTGTTATTTATTTTTTTCTTATTTACAAAATAAAAATAGACAATGACAACAGTTGGTTATGGTGATATATATCCAAAATCAATGTGGGGTAAATTAATTGGTTCAGTTTGTTGTGTTTGTGGTGTACTTGTTATTGCATTACCAATACCAATTATTGTTAATAATTTTGCTGAATATTATAAAGAACAATTACGTCGTGAAAAAGCCTTAAAACGTAAAGAAGCTATTGATCGTGCAAAAAAGAATGGTTCAATAATGTCAATTCAATCACATTTTATATCAAACACAAATTTAGCTCCTGTAGATCTTAATGCACGTCATACAGGTACTATGAAATATATGTCAAGTATTGTACATGCAGGTGATGAACCATTACATGATTCCGCATGTTATGATAAGAAAACATTATTATCACCACCGAAAAAAACTTCACATACAGGTGATGTTTTTCTTGGTAATAATGAAAATGTAAAAGCACAAGATGAAGATGCTAAAGAAGCTTTACTTACTAAACAAGGTACTCCAACTGATTAAGAGCGTAAAACTAAGATATTTGACGATTAAAAAATAAAAATAAAAGCTCAATTTTTGTTTCCTTACTGCTAAAAAATGTATATTGATGGAAAATGGTTTTCTTTTCTTTTTTTTTTTTATTTTATTTTGAATGTATTGTATCTGATGTTGAATATTTATTGTGTTGAAGAAGATATGTTATTTTTTTTTTGATTTATCCGGTTTTTTTTTTGGATAAAATTTCAATTAATTTTCCATTAAAAAAATTTTTTTTTTTTTTTTTGTTCTTGTTTTTTGATATTTCAATATTAAGTGTAATTGGAGATGAAGAGTTTGGATAGAATTTAATCTTATGATGGTTACCAAGAGAATGATTGACAGCTATGGTGTTTCCGTTCGAATACAAACAATAAATGGTTGCCCCAGTCAAACAATCCTATTATACGATCTTATGATTTTCCAGGATTTCCCATAACGTTGTATACCTGATTTTCTTCTATTTTTGTCTTCTATCATCTTGTTTTCTTAAGAAAGTCTTTTATCTTTACTTGCATATGTGTATTTATTTATAAGAGTCATAAAAACTAAATGACAACACAAATATATACTTAAAAAATATAAAAAAATTATTTTTATTGAATTTGATCATTAAAATGAACTAAAATTAAAAAAATTAAAGTAAATGAATATATGCAGTAACTTGATATAAAGTATTACATTTCATATTATTATTAATGGTTTTTATTCATTAATTACATGATGATATTGACATATATTATCAATTTTAGATTTATGTTAATATATGAAGATTTTGTTGTTTTTTGTTTTTTTTTTCGATTCGGTAATGATTATTAGATTGTAAATGGTCATATAAGACTGAAAATTCCAGCATTATATTTTATTTTGTTAAAACAATAAAGCTTTATTGCAAGATATTATATATATCTATTTAATTTTGATTTAGTCTTAAGATTTAACTGTATTTCATACAAAAAAATAAACAATTTAAACAAAAAAAGCCTACTTCTATTTAATCAAATTCATTCAATTATCTGTGAAACAATTTTTTTATCAGATCAGCACCATTACATTGACGACGTATTTTCAATGCTAAAAAAGTAGCATCTAAACTAGAACGTATTTAATCACTTAAATATTTATCTCAATCCACAGACCTATCTTTATAAAAAGTATTTGTATAAGTAAGATCTAAAATTATGATCTTATGCGATCGTATAAGATCTTACAAGATGCCGATGATTAGACTTTACAAAAATCATGTAAGATTCATAATAGCCTCTTATAGTCAGATAAATATTAAATCTTACAGTAAGATATTTGTACAATTTCCTAAGATCATAGAGTGTAAATCTGACAACATCCAATTGTTATCAAGATCTTCATAAGATTTTTCCATATGGGGCATTGACTGATGATTATCTGATGTCGATTGTTTTGTATATCTTAATTGATACGACAGACGAGATGATTTAATCAATGAAGCATTACGAATAATATGATATTAACAACATTATGAAATCAATAAGATTAATGTCAAATAACAAAATTTATTTCGAATATGACGTTAACATATATTGTTAACTTTTAATGTTATGTTAATACAAAATTTATATTTTTGTTTAGTATTATGATGCTATATTATCGTTTAGTAGATCTTTATCTCTCGTTGTTTTGGATCGAGTGTGGGTGTTGGTGGTAGTGTGTATGAAGGAAAAATCCATACGCACACACCCACACCTTAATCTCAAGACATGTACTTTTTTCCATACATATTTATCATATTTTGTGCGTATTCTCAAACGAGTATATGTGATAGACAAGAAGCAGCAACGAGAAACTGTAGTGTGTCTTAAGACTTGGTTATTAATCCTATATGATGTTATCCATATGCAAAATTTTTACGAAGATCGTATAAGATTCTACTTGCGATCGAATGTCATCAGGTTTAATATTTCTCTGACTATAATATACTACTGTAAATCTTATATGATTCTTACAAAGTCTAATGATCGAAATTTTGTAAGATCTTATACGATCGTATAAGATTATAATTTTAAATTTCACTTATACAAATAGTTTTTAAAACTATAGTTTTGTGCATTTCAAAAAAATATTTAAGTGATTAAATACGTTCTAGATTAGAGGCTACTTCTTGAGCATTGGACACACATTTTCTATGTAGTGTGGTGCTGATCTGCTAAAAAAATAACTCCATAGATAATTTAATCAATTTGAATAAAAAGAAACCAGTTTTCTTTTGTTTATTTTATGAATTTTTTTAGATCATTTGAGCGATTAAGTTCAATAAAAATAATTTTTTTAAAGAATCTTATTATAAGATATCGCGTAAGATTTCAGAGATAATGATGATTTTTCGTAAGATTTTCATAAGATTTCGTATGATCCGCAAGAATCATACGTCGAATTTTTTTTACTTGGACGTTTTCTTTAACTGTTATACAATTCTAATACATTCATCAAAATGTTTGTGAGATATATAAAAATTTTTGGAAGACAACTTGAAATATGTTCTTTGCATTACGATATTGTTCTTATGCAATAATGAAATATATCTGTTTAACAGTATATTAATTAGTTTCTTTCCATTATTGATAATCGTCAAATGATGTTTTTGAACATTTCCAATGAATTATTCACGACAAGTATTTTTCTCTTATGTGCACAAACTTCATTTTATAGCTCTTTGACGAATTTCTTACATTTTATAGTTGTCGATGCTGTCTTTTGGCTATTTTGAATCCAATTGATAGCAGAAATTTATATAAATTAAGTTAGAATTTAACAGAAGTTCATCCATGATATGCATGGAACTTGATATTGAAATTCTTTTTCAACGAATTCTGAAAGCCGTATCCCACGAAATGTCTCAAAAATCTTTCAAATTTTGTTTGAAAACAAAACATTAGAGGTTGCTAGGCGTTTGGTGTAGGTGAACACGTATAATTCTATTTATATTTTCGATTATTATACACCTGACTTGATAAGAATACTATTGAAATAAACTAAAAACAAAATAGTCAACAAAGACCATCATTACGATTGAGTAAATTTTCACTCGAACGAATATTTGTTTTCGTAATCAATATTTATCGATTCCTTTTTCTTTTCCATTGTTCAGATCATCTAGCGACTCTTTGTTAATGAAAAGAAGGCATCAGACATATTTTATGGTTATTTTTACTATATATTCTATTTATCAAGCACAAAGTATGTTGCAAAAGAAGGGGAAAAAAATCTTGTCCAACACACAGACATTCTCAAACATTGCTCATATGATGTCGAGCAGGTCGTTCATAAGTTTTAGATAAAAGATCAATGATTTTTCCAGCTACAATATCGTCTGTATTACGTGCAATTATGTCAAATATTAGAAAACCATCCAAGCCTAAATAATGTGTAAGATCATCAGCTGTTTCCGCTACGTCAGATCTTCGATATTTTATCATTGTTGTTGATGATAATAAAGCTTCTTTTTCTTCTGATCGTGGTGTATAGATTTTCAAATATTTTTTAATTGTTGCTACCCGACGTGTTTTTGCCAATGATACCATCCAAAAAATCATTGATAAAAAATTTAATATTGTTAAAACTATTAACCATATCCAAATACCAAGAAATATCTTTTCATTATATATGTTAATTGGTAAATTGCATTGAATTGCATACCAATGTTGATTTGAACCTAAATGCCGTATCATAAAATCACACATAGTAACACGAGGAAATCTTGGTGATTCAAACCAATCATCATTAGTAAATAATTTATTTATTCCTTGAGGACCATAACTAGTAAAATGAAATGATAGGAATGTATTGAGTAGAAAAAATTGACAAAGTGTATTGACAATATAAAGTATTTTAATACTAAAATATGTTAATGTATAACTATAATAAAAATTAGGACAAGGAATACCACAACACATTGTTCCATGTGATGTATTTTGTGTATCAATATATGATTTTAATGAACGTTGTGCTAAAACAACACCTTTGTCAGGATCTAGTTGATCTTTAGTAGTTTTTACAATTCTCTGAATATTGACTCCACCTCCTCGTGTAAATGCAAGCCATATATATCGAGGTAAAAGAAAAAATAGAGCCATACCAAGTAGAATAAATGGTGTCCATTGATAATAAGAACTAGAAATAGATTGTGAATTCAGTGACAAATGATTTTATCATGAAGATAGCTTACACATGATAAAGTCGAGGTTTTGATCGATCGGGAATTGTAACTAAAATAAAAATAATGATAATATTTAAAACAATATTTAATTATATTGATTTTGAGGAATTCGTGTGATTTTTCATGCTTCTCTCTTTTATATTGTGATAACAGGTTACGTAGCTTTTTCATAAGCATCATGAATTTCAAGTACCAAATTAATGTGTTCAATACATTTCTTTTGTATATGATTGAAAACTATGAAACACTTCACTACTTATTTTAACGATGAAAATGGCTAGCTTTATACAGCATTATTTTGTTTTAAGTGCTTTTATTGACTTAGATTAAGATCAACATTTTATGGTTGTGTGAATTAATTACTTTTTTAAGATTGTTTTATCCTAGATGAACAAAGCATTATATCAATTTAACAACTTGATAGATGATCTTTTGTAGACCTTATATTACAACTATACATATAGCCTACTTTCTTCGGTTGGCAAATAATAGGATCCTTTTAACCAGCAAATACTGTTTGTATAAACATTATGTGGTCCAGTAAATTGAGCTATAGTAAAAATATAAAATGTAATATTGAAAGAAACTTCTTTTTTAAAATCCTGCCTGGTGTCCAACAGTTGATTGGCTCTCCTATATAAGTCTTTCCTGTAATTATAAAAAAACACATTATTAATGCCAGAACTGTATATCGATTATTAAGACGGTCGATAATATCATCATCTTCCATATGATTAAGTTTTCGACCATAACGGTCTTCGGAAATAACAATCTTGTCCATACTGTAGGAAATATTCAACAGACAATAAGATTCAATAGCCTTGCTTGAATAAGTTTAGTTGAATAAAATTACTTTTTATTATTTCATTTCTTTTTCATCATCAATGGTGTTCTTTATTTTAACATTTTTTGTGTTTATTTCTCTCTGTCTCTTGGTCTCTTTCTCTCTGTGTTTCTCTCAGTCACATTCTCTTTCTTTCGTTTGTCCATGAGCAAGTGAAGAACAAAGTACACAAACTTAAAATTTTGTGGTTAGTTTCATCTACTTTGCGGTTTCTTTTTTTGGCTACCAATGACACATACACTTTCTCACATCCTTTCCTTGCTGCTCTTTTTCATGTCCGCATACGAGCAACACAGTGCTAAATGAAGTGTGAGGTATGTTTGGCAGTATGAAATCAGTAGCGATCGAAAAAGAAAAGCAAACTATTGGATTTGAAGGTGAATATGTGAATAAATGACGCGTCTTTTTGCGAGTGTCTGCATTTTCTTTTCCTGTTCTTTTCTGCTGTTCTCTTTGCCGTCATTTCATACATTTTTCAATAAAAATAGTCTATCTAAAAATAAATTCAATTCGTTCTCATCGAGCATTGGGGTTACTTATTCATGGTCGTTGTCAATACTATTGGAATCCATAAAAAAGATGAATTATATTAGATGCAAGTCTTATAAAAATAATGAATTATATGTTGACATAATGCAAAAAAAAAAACTTTGGACGTATAATGATGTTCACTCGAATTTTGAGTCGTTTTTTTTTTAAATTAAAACAGATTTTATTTAGTTTTTACAAGAATGTATCAGCTATGTCTGTAAAATGGACTATCGATAGTGTTGTCTGCATAGCTATTCTTAATATACCGTTTTTAGTATCCATTTCATGATATTGAACTATCATAATCATTGTAATTATACTGCCTTCAATGATTTAGAAGGCGAAAAAGAATGTCTCAAATACTTTTCAATTGATTAATATTAGTCATCTCCTTAAATTTCGAAGAAGAATTAAGAAGACTTTCTAGTAAAGTATACTGTTGGTTGATATTGGCACAGGATTAAAAAAAAACGAAAGAATGTAAATTTAACTTATGTTCACTAATATCTAGAATCAACAAGTCATATCATTAAATTATGTATAACTACTATAGAAAGAAACCATTATAAATCGTTCACGTTATTACTTCTGATAACATGAAGGTTTATCAAGCTAGATGAAAGTTAGTCAATATCACATGTTTAAATAAGAAATGTCAAAATAATATAAAGGAAATAATATTGTTAGTTTGTTTTATACCGTTAGAAATATATTTCTGAAATAAAAATAATATTTTTTGAAAAAATATTCTATAAAATCTGTTGTAATGCATTATGACGAGAATATAGAATTGAATTCGATTTTATTGTTACATGTGAGAATATGCATAATGAGATCTAATACTATATGACTTTCTTGTTATTGATGTCAGAATGTAATATATAAAAGAACATATACTATCACTGATAATATTAATACTTGAAATATTTAATAATCAAATCGAACTATTTCATGTTTTTTTATGTTAATAATATTATACCATGCGATTGTAACATGTAAATTACCATATTAATGTTTATTTATTCTCTTTATATTGTCTTCAAAGTAAGAAAAGTTAATGCAATGCTTGATTATAAGCTAAACATTGGTGAAGTATTCCATCTATTTAATGTTTACTTATACATATTTAATATTTTAACTATGATGAAAAAAGAAAGAGAAGAAAAATGTTCAGTGTAAAAATTAGAATAGAATATATAAACTAGTCATCCAAAGTTTCTAGAATCGAATGGTTAGGATGTAGGTGTGAGTCTTATCTTTATTCACATCCTATTCATTCTTTCTTTGTAATCAATAAAAGTTGTCCGATAAATGACATAGATTTTTTTTTAAATTTCACATTTTTTTCGTTCTTTCTTTTTCTATTCATTGAAGTTTTATCTTGTAATAAGAAAGAATAACGAGAGATCTTGTTAGATAAATATTATTCATTTTCAAGCGAACTATCATTGAAGTTGAGAAAGCTGTCAGTTCGTCTTGAAGGACACTTTTCAAGTGCTTTTTCTTTTACCATTTTATTGCTTATTATTTTTGTACTTCAGAAA
>CAJNOL010000588.1:30231-120655 GCA_905250125.1 Rotaria sordida | reverse complement strand
AGTTTTCCTGGTTGCTTTTCATATCAATAGTGAATAAATGTCGACTTCTTTTATATAATTAATTTAAAGATAAGCTGGAATTTATTCATTTAGAATTTTTGTCATAATGATGAGATTTATTTGCGCTTTTATTAGAAATGGGATTCTATTCATTAAGATTCATTAATTATCTGAAAATGAATATCATTTGTTAAGTTGTTATTATTTACTCGAAGCATCCACTTTCTATCCTGGTTATTTGCATGTTTGTTCTTTTTGTTACATTGATAATCAATTTTGTTCATGAAAATTTACTTTCTGAGAAAAACAAATCAATGAAAACTTCCTTAGAAGAAGAATGATATTGTTTTTTGTCACTAACGTCATCCGTTATAAATCAAGTTTGTATGACTTTCTTTGAAATATATGATGTCATGAAAAAAATATATTAGTCAAATTCATTGAAAAATAACTATACTCGTTGAATTGACGTTTCTATAACAGCAAAGAAACGAATAGTATTGGTTTATATATTAATAAAAATAATTAACAGAACTATCAAGACAATGATGTAGCCGAATGATAGAATTGTAAAAAAAATGTAATTCCATTTTTCATTTATTGACTACAATGATAGCTGAATTTATCATCAACGATAATCAGCAAACTTTCGAAATTATTGATGATAACAACTATCACAATATCGAATTCTATTTATGCAGCAAGAATATATTGAGATATTGGTTACTATTGAGGAAGCTATTTAACATCCGGAATCATAGCCGTATGAAGACTTTTTGAAATGAAACAAAAATGATCTCATGTGTTGCTCATATTTCTATTCATCTTGATCGTTGAGGTCGTGGTTTAGGCAAAATACTTTTGCGTCGTATGATAGATTATGTTCGTGGAATAGGTGCTTTGACAGTTAAGCTTTAAATGAAGACCTTGAATAAATATGCATATATGTTATATGTAAAATATAGATTTACGATTGTTCTAATTACTATTCAATCAATATTATTTGGACTAATAGGGTACACATCTGATGCAACTGATGTTAAGTCGATTTGACCAGTTATCAGGATTTCTTTGACACAGTCTACTTCCTATTAATACACTTTTCTATTGATTTTTTAATTTCGCCGATTCGAAAATGTTTCTTCGAAGAAAATGAATTGATATTGATAAAAAGTGCAGGTGAGAGGAAAGGAAGAAAAATTATATCTAAGAAAACGTGTTTCTTTTTTCTTCATAGTATACTTGCTTTTGCGTTTTATTACAAAGTCAGAATTTTCGCCGAAAGGGCGGATGAAGTATCTGCATATATAGACTACGATATCAGATATTGCAATATAGTGTAGGTAGACAAAAATAACATTTGATAAAATTTCATCATTTTTCTTCGCTTTGATACGACATAAGGATGTAAGGACAATCATATTTTTTACAAATAAAATGTATGCGTTGATAGAAGAATAAAGCATTAAAATTGTATTCTATAAACAATTTAATGTTTTAAAAACAAAGACACGTCATGAAAAAAACATCCGTGAAATGTTAATCGTATGAATAATACTGTTTTTGTTTTCGTTTTTCACCGAAAATTTTATATTATAAAAGAAGAAAAAATATTGGCCCTTTTCATTTCAGATCGATGCTGTTTGTCAATGCCACTAAATATTCAAAATATTTCTCCTTCCTATGTCATACGTAGTTTACTACCAAAACCATACGGCACATTTATTTTGCGATATCCAACAGCAAATGATGAAGTAATTTCATTAATTAAGATCGAAGATCATCATTCACAAGAGACTTCTACACATTCTTATATTATTTTATCAATACGTGTCGATGAAACTGTCTATAAATATTACATACAACATTATCGATTACCTTATATTTTAGAAAACATTCATAAGAATACACAACAACCATTAGAAATATACAATCGACAACAAAATAAATTAAAAAATGGTAAATTTACACCATTAAAACATGAATTAATTCTTCCACCAGAAGATGAAAGTTGGTTTTTAGATAAAAAATACTTTCAAGGTATTGATTTTGATAGAATACGAAATGTTGGCATGAATAATCAAGGTACATCTACAGCAGTTTGGCAATGTGAGAAACAAAATGATATTAAAGTATTTATTAAACGTTTCAAAAAAAATAGTTCATACTTTAGACATGAACTTTCTTTATTAAAAGAATTTTGTTATTTTTCTATTATTACACTTTATGGGCAATATTCGGACAATCATTATAGCTATTTAGTGTTTGAAAATGGTGGTAAATCATTGGAGTCTTGTTGTCCATTGACAATTCGATCAATGAAAACAAAAATGAGATTTATAACAACTGTTGGTTTTCAAATTGCTTATGCTATGATGTATCTTGAAAAGAAAAATATTGTTCATCGTGATTTAACAGCAAGTAATGTTCTTATCGATTCTTATGGTTTTATACGAATTGCTGATTTTGGTCATGCAATTCATAAACAAGAAGGAAAAAATACTCTCGAACGATCACAAACAACTACTGGAGAAAATCGATTTCAATTTCGTTTTCTTGCACCAGAATGTTTACCTGAGACAAAACAGAGAGAAATAACAGATACATCGATAATTTTAAATCAAGCAGATGTTTATGCAAGGTTTTCGTCAAAAAGTGATGTCTGGTCGTTTGGTATTCTGTTGATACAACTGATGCTTGACGATCCACGCAAACCATATCCACATATATCCAATGTAAATGAAATACCACGATATGTTAAACAGGAAGGCAAGATTCATCCACAACCACCTGGATGTCCTATGGATATGTACTTAATACTCAAACGATGTTGGGCTTATGAAGCAAAAAATCGCATTTCATTTACTGAAATTCGAGATCGAATGTTGTGTTTAAACATAATTTTTCAATGATTAAATGTAATTATTTTCTATTGAACTATATTGTTGGTACCAAATGAAAGCTTTAATCCATTTCATCTCTTAATTTCGTGAAAAAATGCGAAGAGAGGTACAAAATTGTTTTACACAGTGATTTTTTCGTTGTGTGATAGTTGTTCGTTAAAGTGATCTCCAGTTTTTGACTTGGTAAAGGTTATGACTACGTGCATTGGCTTCTGGTTATGTATTTTTCTAATCGAACATCTTTACATCGAATGACATAAATGTCTTTCACCATGAAGTTTGCTATTAACATATATTTTAACACTGATGTGTAATGTATCGTTCATAAATATAATTTATTTGTATGATAAAAATATTACTAGCTCATGAATTTGTTTGTTATACCTTGGTATCAATGGAGCTCGCTTGACCAGGCAGACACTCACGAAATAGTTACTTCAATTGTTTCTGAGCTCTTTGATTCTATATTTTAGCCTACAGTAAGTTCCAGTGAGACTGAGAAAATCCAAAAAGTATTCTTGCATATAATTTTCTCTGTCGGAATAAGATCAAATTTGTGTCAAAAGAAAAAGGATTTCTGGGTAATTGTTTTTTTTTTTTGAAAATATCGTTTCTCTGTAGTTCTGAAGCCATTGAACATTAAATATATTGAAGAAACTCGATCACAGGCATTAATATATTCGAATATCAAAATCATTATTAGGCTGAATTTAGAAGTACCGAATATTCAAGGGTAAAGTAATGCAGCGCATCAATTTTCTTTCGTATTAATAACAGAAGAAATCATGTAAAATTGAAGTCAAGCTAGACATGTTGACCAAAGTAGAAACTGACCGAATGATAGTGTTAGTTTGTGTAAAAGTGATGAAAATTTAATATGTTCCGAAACCATGGACAAGAAATAAAATCGGATGTTGAATATCTCTGTTTATTGCACAGAGACGATGCCAAAGACAAATTAACTTCAACAATGTTGTAAAAATGTCCAAGGGGAATATTTATGCATCTACTTGCAAACCAACTGAAACGGAAGAGTTTACGAAACAGAGTTTCCATCATCTAAGAATACATCAGTAGTTATTGTTTAATTCTACTATTTTGATTGGACATTTAAAAATATTCAATTGAGTCAAATGAAACTTAGTGTTGGAAAGAAATAGATACGTTTTAGATATATTGGAAATGAAAATATGATTACTGATGGGTTTTCTAGTATTTGAATAATTAATGACCACATTGTCAACTTGGAACGGTTACACTGATCATGTGAAATAGAATAGAGCTTAATAAATGTGAATAGGACAAGAACTTAAAATTCATCTTCACTCTTTCGATCGCTTCGTTGCTGAAGACATCAGAGAACGAGTCCGACGGCTTGCTTCTTTATATCAATAAAAAATTGAATAGTGTACAAATGAGTGTTTGTGCTTTGAAATTTCACTGAACTACTAAATAGTTGTCGCCTTTGCTTCTTTAAAGACGAATATCGAAGTGTTTCGAAATTCCTTTACCATACTGATCCAATCTGTATTAAAATTTTATTTACAGAATAATTTCTTGTCTCTTTTTCGTACGACATTAAGAAACTCTTCAGTTGATGTGTTGATTTTGTTGGTATTTTTTATCGAATGTCTGCCAAGAACTTTAAGAGATTTTTCAAGAAACAATTCGATAGTTGTGTTTGAAATTAGTAAGCCATTGTTTCAAAGCAGATCATTCGAGTATTGACTGTTATCGAACATTCATTGTAGTTCATTGCTTTCAACCCGGATCGTATGCACATAAAGATCATTCACAAACATCTTTACACAAAGTGGATAAAAACAAATTGATTTCCTCTAGTCTTTATCTTTTTGATCCATCACAACGAATGTAATCTCGACAACGATAGGTATTTTGTCCATGACGAATTCGACGACATCAATGATTAACAGTCTGCCAATCATGTTTTCGTTTTTCATTCTTGTCCAGTCCATCGGAATAGGTCAGTAGTTGCTTCATGTAACAGCTATATTAGGACAAAGAAAAAAGAGAAAATCAAATAAAAGAAAGTCCACTGATGAGCCAAAAAAAATAAATATCGTTTGAGATCTGATGATGATCATTCAATATTGGATGATGATCATCGTCGTCTTATGGTCGGGGTAGGTATGGGTGGGATGTGAGGGTGTGGGTGGATATCGATGAAAGAAAGACCTATACCAGCACTCACATTCAAGACCACATCCTCACTGTCAACCACAAACACACTCTCATCTACCTCTACACTCTAAGTTTTGGAGTAATAATGTTTGGTCGTGAAACGCAGTCAACCTCAATGTGACAAAACATATTGGAACCATAACCAAAGATGAAGTTGAAAACAAATATTATCAAAACCTACTGTCCGTTTCAAAATATAGTGCGCGCCACTGTTTTTTAAATAACTCAAGAACGGAATGAGCTAGAGACCTGCGGTTTTCACCAATCGATAGATGAGACAGGGGAACGTCTTTTTCTCAGATAATGTGGCAGGCGAAATCCTTTTAAAACTACTCATCTTTGAAAGATATGGAAAAGAATGCGTGAAAATGACCTGCCATCCGGATGAAATTTTTAGTTTGACCTATGATTTAGATAGAGGAACTTGAGATCTACAGTTCAAAATACAATGCAAATACTTTTCTTATTGCATTCTAACGTTGACAAAATGGAACCATGTATTTACATGCGCAAATAATAGGGAATTTTACTGATTTTTTTACTATATTTTTTCATTTTTATCATAATAGCTGGACATTTTGATAAAAACGTAAGGAAAAGTAAGAAAGTGCATTGTATCTTAAACTATAGATATCAAGTTTCTCTATCTAAATCAAAGGTCAAAATCAAAATTTCATCTGAATGGCAGGTCATTTTCATGCATTCTTTCCCATATTTTTCAAAGATGAGTAGTTTTAAAAGGATTTCTCATGACATATTATCTGAGACAAAGACGTCCCTCTGTCTCATCTATCGATTGGTGAAAACCGCAGGTCACTAGCTCGTTGCGTTCTTGAGTTATTTAAAAAAACAGTGGGACGCACTATATTTTGAAACGGATAGTAGACGTAATCATTACCTTGAAGAAACACTCCAAATGCATATTTCAAATATAGTAACAAACATGAACACAGAGTGGTGGAAAAATTTCTTACAACAAATAATCTGTAAAATAGAAGTTCAATCCGTTTCTTATCACTACATATTTAATTACAGTCATTTGTATCATTTATAACATGAATAACCTAATTTAATGTTGCTAGCGGCAAAAAACAGGTGGACCATAAATAGTTGTACTCTTAGTATTTTCAATATTTCCTTTCTGTTCTTCGCTCGATTGAAGCAACCTTTTTTTATCAAAAGATAGCGCTCGAAATTCTGCACACAACAATATATTATTTGATCCAAAACTTGTTTTAGATATATTTGAAAAAAAAGATGAAAAATAATAGACATACAAACAGTTCTAAAAAATAAATATGGAAACCATCATCGAATCAACAAATAATTTCTGGATAAACAATGATCAACAGCACTGATTCTCTCAATATCGCAGTCCTCCACACATATGTTGAATGTAACTGAATAAATCAGACATAAAATAGTGTCTCTCTTTACAAGAAACGGATGTCAACAAGAATATTGCCTATTGAAACAAGACGCGTACTACTGCTATCGCATGAAGATCTTGACTATTTCCTATCAATAAACAAGCCAAAAAGTTTATGTGACTTATTTTCATACAAAGGGCGGGCTGATTTTTCAAAATGGATGTAATCAGAATCTTCTTTTAAAGATGTACAGGTATTACTACAATTAAAAACGGTGTGCTAACCATTTTTCTGCATTTTTTTTCTTCGAACGAATCGTTAGTCACCAAATTTACCTGGCTCATGTCGATTATATCACAGTTTATGGAATGAATTGGCTGCAGCTATGACTTGAGATTACATAATGACATCGATAGACGAAATAAAATGTTCTGTCAAAAACATTGAAAAAGAAAAAAATTTACATTCTGTACTTGTTTTTACTATACGACTTCGTCTGATCCAAAAAATGAAGGTATTTATATTCATTAAATAAATTATGTGCAGAATTTCAAACGGTAAAAACTAAAGAAATCTAATGTATTTAGAGATACGGTTTTTTCCGAAAAAATCTTGCAAGAAAAGACGTCATTAACTGTTTCTACGAAAAACCTTCTATTTTTATTGTTCATTGAAAAATCACCAGTGTCAAAGAGGAGAATAATAATCGATAAGAAAACGAATTCATTTACCTTTCTACCTATCAGAAATATTCACATTGAGTAAGATAATCATAACAGAAGAAAAAATATATATTCTTATTTCGCTCACAAGAGAAGAATCTAGGAAAACAAAATGCAAAAAAGCTATCGAGGGAATATCTTTATCATCAAATGCAGAGTATCATGATTTCTAATTATCTCAAAGAAACAAAATCCATTTAATACATTCGTTCAGATAAATAAACTCTGCTCCATAAAAACAAAAGCAATCTTAAGTGTTTTTAAGTGAACCTATTTATCTTCATCATTAACAAAAGAAAATGTAAAAGTAATGCAACACATTTGAAAAAGTTAGTAGAAATCCAAATGTAAAAATATGATAGACTTGACCAACAGAAACATATTCATAGGAAAATCTGAACACAAAAAAAATTTTCCTTAAATATGTACATTTTTTGTAATTTTAATGTTAATTTTTCGAATAATCCTATTCTTCTTTATCTATCCTTTCAAGTAGTTAGATATGAAAACATATTATTTCAATACTCATAAGTTGTTTGGATCTCTATAAGTCGAGTCAAAAAAACAAATATTTCTGTTAGTTCTTTTTTCAATCAATTCACCAGAATATTCATCCAATCAAAAAAATATTAGCAAAAAAAATACAAACATTAACAAGAATTTAAAAAATCAAATCGTTATACCGTAAAAATTTGTCATAGGAAATAGATTTACAAAAATAGTGTAATTTTGCCTAGTTTTATTTACGACTTGATGTTCGTTTAGTTTTTGATTGTGGTGTATTAGCAGATGATTGAACAGTTGTATTTTGTCGTGATGGTCCAGGTGGACGTTTTGGTTGTTTTACAGATTTATTTAAAGTATTTAATGAATCTGAAATAAATATTCTTTTTTATTATTATTTGTTATTATGATCAATTTAAAGTTACTTGTTAATATTGTTCCTAATTTTTGATCAATTTGATCAAGATTAAAACTGGGTGTATAACGCTTTTCGCCGGTTTGACTATCAACTGGAATCGGTTTTTTTTAATATAAAATATAAGATAAATTTACATGAATAATGATTAAGTTTACCTTCAACTTTCAATACATAATAAGTACTTCTGGCAGTAAGAAATTGTGTAGCATAGTCATCAAAATGCGTATTGAGTTCTTTTACTTTTCCTTCATTATCCATCAGATCGATTGTTTCTTTGAATAAAGAAAAAAAGAACCATAAAGAATCTTTTTGTTAAGATCAAAAAATGATCTGTTTTTTACCATCTTGAGGTATACCAACAACTTGTTTCATATGATCAAGTAAACGACGACAAGATGCATAACTATTGAGAAGTAATTGTTGATTTTCTATTTGTAAAGAAAATAAATGTTTTTTTTTCTTAAATATGCATAGGCACAAGAAAAAATCTGTTTTTTTTTTATCAGTGAACTTTTTAATCACGTACCACTATGTACAATCCGAATAAAAGTACAAGGTCCTGAGATAGTTTGTTTTCGTAAATCTGCTGTTCGTATTCCTGTAACGGAGCTTACGGATGAATTACGTCTTATTTCCATGTTTGTTTTTATAATTGTCGTTATGTTCACTTGTCTCTTTGTTGCTCAATCAAAATGAGGACTTTCTCTTCTCTTCACGTACTCTCCACCAAATTGTTCTGTTTTATGTTGTTTGCAAATCATTTTCTTTCTCACTCTCGTTCTCGCTCGTTCGCCTGACTTCGATCTCATGAGCAATGTGCGCACTTCAATATTGTGCTCTCTTCTTCTATACTTTAGTAACAATGACAGTGAGTGGATTTGCTGCTTGAAGGCATATATATACACACACACACATTAACGGGCTGAATTCTTACTATTATTACAACATACCTTGTAATAATGATGCATTTGAATAGACGATTGTTACCAATGGATTGATAGGTATTGTTGATGAAGAAAATGACTCATTAAGATTGGATGGTTCACCGATAGAAAAATTTTGATTAAGTGAAAGTGATGTATTAGATATTTGTGATTGATAATGAAGTCGACGTCCAGTTGTCGATGAAATTGAACTTGCGAGTGCCGTTGCCGATGTCATTTTATGCTTCGAGCTGGTAGCCGTTTTGTAAAATAAATTTGTACTTGTATTTTTACGTTAAAGACAACAGAACGAAAACAAGATTATTCGGTCGCCTATTACCATTGTCGTCATAAATAATGTAAAATTGTGATTTACTGTTGTCACAACCGAGTAGAAAAGAAGGCAAACAAAATTGAAAAAAAAATTAAAGCCATTTCTTTCTTTTTTTTCTCACTTCTTCTCCTCTTTTATTTCATCTACTTGACTTTTTTTTCTGAGTTATTGATGACTGGAAAAAAAAATGTCCAGTATATTATAAATAACAATTGAAATTTTTCATATGCAATAAATCTATTTCTGGAATTTTATTTCAGTTCCTTTTTGTATATCATGTTTGACAAACATAGGAATTTGCTATTTTCTTATCAAAAAAAAAAGAGAGAAAAGAAAAGAAAGATAAACCAAGATAATTTTTGAGATACAACAAGCAAAAAAAAAAGAACACAAGTTATTGCAATGAAACGAGAAGAAAAATGAGAAAAGGCACAGACTTCGCAGTGCAGAAGTTCACACAAATTCTCAAAAGTGTGATATCTGATACGCACGAGAAGCAAAAAAAATAGGACTATTAAGAAAAAAGAAATTAGCATTTTAATGAAGAGAATCATTCGTTCAGAAAAACATCTGACATATCCCGTTTTATAGAGAAAGAGAGACATGACTAAAAAAAGGACACAAATATTTGTTGTCTGACAAAAATATAGATGGTCACACATTGCACAAATAATCGATAAACGAAAGATAATACTGTGTGTTCTTTTTTTATTTTATTTTTTTTGGTTTTTTTATTTTTATATTTGATCATTTGATGTTGTTAATGTTGTTGGTACTTCAAGCATAATTGCATAATTTTTCATTAAATCCGATGTATCAAGTGAAACTGAATTATTATTATCATTACTTGTTGACATAACAATCGAACAAACTGAATCATCTTCATCATCACTAACTGAAGAATCGATTATATTTGATGTTTCAACTTCAGTTTCATTTTGTTCATCAATTTCCTTTAAGAAAATAAAATAATAATCATAAACTCCAAAAAAAAATAAAATTCTTTACTCGATCAACATCCATCTGACTTATTTGTTCATCTTGTTGATTTGTTTGATTATTTGTTGATGTCATTGTCTCTTGTTCTTTATAATATTGCCATTGAGCTTGTTGTTGTTGTTGATAGAAATAACTTAATTTTAAAATTGAAATTTATTTATTGAAATTTTTATTTTTTTGAACTTACTATGTTTCTAATTGTGCAATAAATTTTCGAACGAGTAAACGTTCACGTAATGGATTTTCAGTGCGTCGTTGTCGAACACTAAATGTTGGCATTTGTAATTTTTGATAAGACAAAAAAATCATCATTGCACGTTCTTGATCCATTTTTTGTTTTTAAATTATAATTAATAAATGAGAATTAATAGATAAATAAAAAATAAATAATGATTGGAAGAGAAAAAAGAATTTTTTTTTTCAATGACTAGTTAGATACACACTCACACCACACACACTAATACATTGAAGAAATCTAAAATAATTATAATAAGTTTCTTGTTTTTTTTTTGTCTTTTCTTATCAAGGTCGAATTGATTAGATAAAAGAAACAAACAAGTTTGACACTTCTGTCTGACAGACAATGCACGGTGGCCTTTGTTTAGATTTGCCATTCAGATAATGAATGACCTCTTTTTATGAAAATATTAAAAAAATGAAGAACAAATATTTTTTTCGTTAAAATAAAAAGAAATAATTGATTTTTTTTATATTCTTAAATTTTATATTGAACTATGAAAATATTTTTGTTGTTGTTTTTTCTTTATTTTAAATAGATGTCGTTAATTGATGATTGTTGAAGTCTATTTAAAATGAACGGAACATTACAGAAGAATAGGTGTAAATAAACACCTGCCGTTGTCGATCACAATTGAGAACATATTCTAGACGTATTTTTTTTTCTTTTGTTTAATTTAAATAATGATGAGATAAAAAAGTTCTTATAAAATATAGTTATGAAATAATGCAAACGAAAGAAACAATTGAATTGAAATACCTTGATATCTATGAGTTCCTGACAATAAAAGAACATGTTAAAAACTATAATATTTTACGGTGACTCATACACACTTTTTTTTTCTTTTACATTAAAATGAATAAACATATGTTGCATTTTGTCGCTGTCTACTATTCTCAATATATGTAAAGACAAAATCTTCGTCATTATATTTTAAGTTAACTTAATTAAAAATTAAAATTTCTCTATCGATTTTTAGTTGAACAAAAGAAAAAAATAAATAAACTATCTATAATAATTTTATTGATGTAAAACATATGGCAATCAACGAACGAAGTAAACGAAAGTGAGTATAATAAAAGAAAAACAAAAAACCTTTGCTTTACTATTTATTATATGATGATATTTTAGTGCGATGGAACGAAGTACTGCAAATGAAATCTTCAATGAATTGGAACGTAGTGATATAACAGATGATCAAGAAACTGAAGAAAAAGCATTAGAACATTTTCAGTTAGTTATTTTCTTGATTATATTTTATATAATAAATAATATTATTTAATTTTTTTTGTTTCAGAGCAGAATATAGTAGTAAAGCAAAATTTTCAAATACAAAGGAACAAAAGTACTTCTTGAATGTATGTAATCATTTGAAATAAAACTAGCAAACAATTTGTCTTAGTTATATATATTTTTTTTCTTCTAGATTTTGCGTTTTCTTATGAAGAAAAAATTACTTGGCTCGTAAGTTTTCAATTCAAATAAAAACATATTAATAAAAGAAAGAGAAAAAAAATGACATCGATCTAAAACAAATTTTGTCTATGAGAAATTTAAATGAAGAATTTTCATTGATATCATCTGTATAGAATTAATTATTTGCTGAAGAATTACTAAATAAAAATTATTTCAAATACATAAAAATATCTAGAAAATTCAAATAATTCTATAAGAAAAAAAAATTCTCTAATTTTTAGTTCAAAGAAACTCGTTTCATTATCTGTATTGTATTGTTTACGAATTTTATTACGTGATCCTGAATATCTACTTATCTTCGTTCAAGAAAATGGATTAAACAATTTGAAAAAAGTATGTTTATTTTATAAAATAAATCTTTTATTATCAAATTAATATGATTTTATCTTTCTAGCAAATGGATTTATATATTCATAATCTTCCACCAGATTTATGTGATAGTAATAATGAATCATCATTTATAGCGTCTAAAGCTCTAGGACATATACTTAGTAAGTATTTTTCAAAGAAACAATATATTGATCGGTTTTGTTTTTCTTCTCTGTAGATATTCTTCAAAAAATGTTAAAAAATACACCAAATCATGCTGAACGAGAATATTTAATATCAAGTAATATAATTGAATCAATTACACATTTATTAAATAATAATCGAGATTTTCTACTATTACATGATACATTAAGATTATTATTATATATGACTGATAAAACGTAAAAGATTGTTTTATGTTAATTTATATGTTTATTCTTTTTGCTTATTAAAGAGAATTTTATATAACAGAATTTCTTAAATCAGAAACAATTGAAAATTTACTTCATCTACTTGAATATAAAGATCTTGAAACAACACAGTATGTTAAATATTTTATTTTAAATATTAAATTTGAATTTTATTTAATAATATTAGACTATCTTTACATCTTATGGCAAGTTTTCTTTCACATCCGGAAGCACGTCAATATATTCCACATATACCAATTGATTTTCTAGATACATTTACAAGGTACAGAAATTAATTTTTTCTTTTTTATTTATTGAAATTTTTGTTTTCTTTTTTCTATATTTATTTAATTTTCAAGTTATTTAACTCATAATAATGTTAAAGTTCTTGAACATGCTATTTGGTGTTTAGCAAGTTGTGCTGATAATGAAGATGATCGAAGAAAAATACGTTTAACTGGAGCTATTCCTTTATTGTTGTCACTTCTAGAAAATGGGTAAATATTTTGTTTTTTGTTTTGTTTCTATCTATGATAAATATATTTTTAGGAGTCGTTTTGATTTTTCATGTCCATTGACAAATGCAAATCAAAAACGATATGGATCAGTTTCAAAAAGAACTGCTCGAGCAGATTCAGATGTAATTAATCCGATTATTTCTATTTATTGAAAAGTAAAAAAAGAATAATAAGTTAACAGATATGAAATTACAGTTACTGACTTTCAGAAATTTAATTGATGAACTATGTTGCTTATTTGTTCGCATCATTATGGTTAGAGAGCTGCAAGTCCGAGTCCACAAAAACGTGGACCAGCAACTCTCTAGCTATGGTACTCATAAGAGTCAACGGTATACTAGCAGTAGATTGTCCGTCAGAGAATAGCTATCGGTATATCAATATAGAATGGCAACTAGAGGATAGCCGACCATTTAAGTATCGAACTACGATCAATTGATTGTCAGTATATTGATAGTTTCTTGTATGATTTGGATAGTATAGAGCACTATCAGAAGTGAATAAATATGTGAAAAAAGTGTCATAGTATTATTTTATTGCTTTTCCAATTGATAAGTTTTTTTTCTAACGTATTATTACTAAATATTTAGGAGGAGAGAGAAAATGATTAGTTAGAAGCAGCAACATTATAATAAAACTATTCTGATATTGTTTATTCAATAGAATAATTTTATTGATCTTTTAGATCAAATTAGTATATAAGATGAAAGTATCATTCAATATATGAATGTTATAGGTTGTATCACATTTTGATCAATTATTTGATATGCAATCTGCTTGTTGTAATTGTCTTGCTGAACTTTCATATGATTATACAAATGGTCAAACAATAATTGAACGAAATGGTATTTATATTTTAGCAATGCTTCTTTTTCCTGAAAATGAAGATTTTCTACGATTAGAAAGATTCAATCATTTACAAGTAAATTAATAAGAAAATTTTATTTTAATTTATTTTAAGTTGATTTCTTTTTTTTTTTGTTTTTTTATAATAGCGTACTGTTTTTAAAACATTAAGATTTTTATTTTCATTAAATAAAAAACATGATCAATATCAATATAAACGATTATTTCCTGCACAAATATTTGAATTATTTGTTGGTATTGGTAATTTTCAACGTGATCCTAATGCATATAAGGAAATAACTAATGCTTGGAATTCAATACATATTGATGAATTAACAAAAATAAAACTTGAACGTCTTCAATCAATTAATCCAAAACAAGATCCAACACGATTTATTCGAGATTATGGAGTTTATGAATGTCTTGGATCAGGCGCATTTGGATCTGTTTATCGAGTAGCTCAACGAGGTTCAACAACAATGTATGCACTTAAAGAGGTTCGACATTTAACTGCTTCTTTTATTTTTTTGCAATTATTCAATTCTATTTTTACATCATTAAGCTTTTATCATTTGAAGAATGAAAATCGTTATTCTGATTAGATGCATAGTTGATTATATCTAGTAGGACAATTGTTCAAACGGATATTTGCGCACTCGAAAACTTGCTATGATGAAGTATATATAAGCCGCACAGACTAATAGACTGACTCCATCAGAAGTAATAATGTCAGATACTCGATAGATTAAAACCTCTAAAAACACGTCTTTATTACATATGCAATGGATCGAAAATGTGAATATTCTAGAAGATATGCCTGACACGGATGGTTATATACAAAAATTAAACTATAAATTTATTAAAACAATTAGTGCAAAATAAAAATCATACTGATAATCTACAATGTGAACCAGCTCGTAAATATTATCAACAATTAAGACAAAAAAAAATTAGCTCAGGATAACCTTTTAACACAAGATATATAATTGTAGTGGTGTAGCAAGTCATAGGTCATTGGGCTATCACCCACTAGAGTTCGGTGGTTTCAAAAAAAAAACTGAAATCGAAAACCGAACCGGAACCAACTTTTTAAAACTCCTTGAAACCGAAACTGGTAAATCATCAGATAGATACAAAAATTCTTAAATCTATGTCGAACAATCCTTATCTTTTCATTCCTGAGATTAAAGATTTCAGTATGTATGTATAATATTGTTTTGTTGAAGTGCTGAAATATGTGGCATCTTTGATCTCAATAATTCAATAGTAAAGATTTGTCAAAATAAATTTCAAATTTTCGTATCTATCTGATGATTTAACAGTTCTGATTCCGGGTAATTTTCCGAATCGCCGAACTCTATCGCCTATCGATCAAAAGGTTATTGCCCAGGAATTTCTTAGGATGGTGACAATTACTCAATGGTTCAATAGCAATTGTCAACAGATTTTGTCCAAGGTAATGACAGCTGCTCATACCTCAAAATAGTTTCATTGGAAAAAATTGCCCATTACTCAAAAACTCCTGGCTATGCAGTTGTACCAATGTATGAGTGAAGAGCAGGCTCTCATCTTCGATCCACTATTAGCCACCTTCGCTGTATTGTTCTCTGTTTAATTTACCATAATATCATCAATAATGTTAATTGTTTTTTTCGCTAGCAAATGTCTGTGCGCAACTATCCGTTCTCTCTAATAGGATTAGTGCTTATTCAAACTTAATATATTTATTTTAATTTAGATCGACAATCGTTCATTAGGAATCGGTACGGATCGTAGTTTAGGTAAAATGATAAATGAAGTAAATATAATTCGTGAAGAACTTCGTCATCCAAATATTGTTAGTTATTATCAAATATTTGCTGAAAGTAAACAATTCTGAAATTTTCTTTTTTCGTTTTTTTTGGATTCGAAATATTTATTTCTTTTAACAAAACTTATAGATGATAAATTATATATCAAAATGGAATTAATTGCTGGTTCATCATTACAAGATCATTTAACATTAATTAAAGATACAAATCAAAAAATGTCTGAAGATAATATATGGCGAGTTTTAATTCAACTTATACTTGCATTAAGATATTTACATAAAGAAAAAGGAATTGTACATCGAGATTTAACAGCAAATAATATTATGTTAGATGATGAATATAGAGTTAAAATTAGTAAGTATTCTATATATTTACTTTAGATAATAAAGATTATCGAGAAAATCCGAATAGAAATTGAGTTCGGAAACAATGAAATATTGTTCATTTAGATTCGAACTGATAGTATAGATAGTAATCAAAAGTTTGCTATTTATCTTAATTTATTTTGTTATGGAAGAACTAAAAATTCGTTGAATGAATTAGAAGAAAAATTTTCTTGAAAATCAAAACAAAGAAATTTAACCTGATAGTTACATAATAAGTTCATATCAACCTTAGTGGATTTGTTTAAGATTTCTTGATGATAAAATTCCATCAGAAACATTTTGGATGAATTGATTTTTTATGTTAGTCAATTGCAATTAACGAGTACAGTCTCTCAACTGATAAATCGCATTTGAGTCGAGACTATATGCATTTTGTAGAGCCAAATGTACTATAAATAACTTGAAAACAGTTCAAGCCCTTGGATTATTGCTGACAAGATACGGCACTTGTAAGATAGTTTTCCAATTAACAGCATGGTTCCCCTCAAGAAAATTGATTTTTGAATCTCGATTTGAAACTTTGCATAGAGACAGTCTTTAATGATAATAATTTCACGTGAACGTTTCAGATCTTGTCATTGTTCCTATCTTAAGATACAGCTATGGTAAAAAAGTGTACCTGTTATATTGCTCATATATAACAGTAGATTCGATATTCTTATTTCAAGATGGAAGCAAATCAAAAGACCTGAAACTTTCACAATAAACTATTTGCATTCATATCTACCTCTGTACAAAGTTTCAAGTTGCAATTCAAAAATTAGTCTTTCTTGCGTCCGTGAGGGGACTACGGCATTTATTGAAAAACTATCGTAAACTTGCAGCATCTGTGCAACAATCAACTAGGGGTTCGAACTCTTTTCAGGATGTTAAAAATTCATTTGGGTCTACATGATGCACATAGTGCCAACCCAAAGGTGATTAATCAGTTGGGACATTTCCTTAGTAAGATAAAACAAAAATTATGGAATTTTCTAATGATGAAATGTTTTGAACTGATCAATCACTTTCAAGTCCGGACTCTGTGCATAAAGTAGATCCCAGTGAGGTATAAAAAACTTCAAAAGAATAAATTCCCTTAGGTCTTCTATCCAGGGTCATAGATATTTTCCTAGCATTTTAGTGTATTGCATGATATATACCAACAAATCGAATGATGGTATTTCGACCTGAGGTTTTGCCCACAGACAGGTCTATTTGTGATTAGGAGGCCGCGAAAATTTCAACTCAAAAGAATATTTCTTTCACGAGATTTTAAAGCCTCAAAAAACAGAAATTTTGAGCATCTTTCGTGGGATATGAGTGATTTTTGGAACTTTAAGTTCTCAGGAATGAAATATTCTTCTGACCTGAAAGTTTCAGAGCATTCTATTCGCAAATAGACATGTCTGTAGGTAAAATCTCAGATCGAAATACCATCGTTCGATTTGTTGGTATATGTTATGCCATAGGCTGAAATTCTAGTAAAATGCCTATAGTTGTGAACAAAAAGCCTAAGAAGATCTATCCTTTTGGAGTTTTTCATACGTCACTGGCGTTCAACTTTATGCACTGAGTCCTAACTCAAAAGTAATTGATCATTTGAAGACGTGTTCCTTCTAAGAATTTTAGAAAGTATAGCATAAGTTCATATATGGAAAGCTAAGATAAATTTTTGGAAAATATCGTTTATCTTAAATAAACAAAAAAGGGCACATTACTTTTCATAATCTATTAACGATGATGTCTATTGGTTTCATATTCTAATTTCTAGCTGATTTTGGTTTGGCTAAATTACGTAATAATGATTGCAGTAAGATGACATCAGTCGTCGGTACAATGTATTATGCTTGTCCAGAAATTATTCAACATCTGAAGTATAACGAAAAAGCTGGTGAATATTATTTCATTAATACATCCTTCTTAAACTTTGAAATCATTGTTTTTGTTTTAGACATATGGAGTTTAGGTTGTGTACTTTATCATATGGCAGCATTAGTACCACCATTTTATACGTCAAATATTCTGTTACTTGCTGGTAAAATATGCGCAAGTGAATATGATCAAACACCACTTCAACATTATTCGGATCGAATTCGACAAATTGTTATTGAATGTTTAACTGTTGATCCATTAAAACGTCCAGATATATGTGGTATTGCACAATTATGTACAGAACAATTAATGTCATATACGGATCGTTCATGTACTACAATACAATCATTAGAAAAACGTTTAAGACAACGAGATCGTCAACGTGAAATTAATTTTTTAAAACAACAATCACAATTACAACAACAATCAAATTATCATCAAAGATGTTTAAGTTGTTCAAGTACGAAAGAATCACTTATAAGTAATAGTGGTGGAATGGGTGATGTTAGTTTTGATGGTACAGATGGACAACATGATACAGTTAAACAAGAAACATTTACAATGGGTAAAATTAAAAAAAAAATAAATCTATCTATATGTTTATCGAATTCGTTTTGTTTCTTTTAGTATCTGATTGTGAAACAATTGAAAATGTATCAAATAATATTATTCCACAACCACCAAGTAGTGCAACAAAACCAACTATTATTCGACGTCAACCAAATCGAATTACTTCTGAACCATTATCAACTTCAGCTGAAAGTATATATTATTGAAAAATAAAAAGAACAATTTTTTTTTTGTTAAAAAGAAAATTTTTCATTTGAAATATTTAGCTGCAATATGTCCAGCTCGATCACCTGAATCATCAAATAATCTATCATTCGAAAGTGGGTACGATAGTAATAATATAACACAAGGAATTCATCACTCTTTAAGTTTATTAAATATGGAACGAAAGTGAGTAAACGAAATTCTTTATTAGTATATTAATATTAGTTAGAATATTTTAATTGTTGTTTTTTTTTGGTGTTGAATTATTATCAATCATTGTTTGAATGTTTTATTTAGACCTAATGGTGCTATTAATCGTTCGCGGCCATCATCAGCAACTGGTTCAATATGTATATTAAATTCACGACTTCGACCTACTGATCCAGTCAGTCAATTATTAGATATAGTTCACAAAATAGTTTATATATCTTATGTATGTATTATAAAATCAAAAAAAAATTTTTTTATTCAGATGTTGTTTTATTTTCTTACTATAAGGTACCATCAAATAAAATAAATAATAAACATCGTCGTTTAGTTGATCGTTATAGAGGTTATTTATTTTCAAAAGGTTCATCACAAAATTTAAAAAGTGAATTATCAAAATTATCAACACATTCAAATGATTGCATTGAATTTGATGTTGGTATTGGTCGACAAATGATTGGTTTACAATCATTAACAAATTCATCACGATCATCATCGACTAGTTTATTAAATCTTAATGCGGGTAGAATATTGATGCTAAACATTTCTTTTTTTTTCCTAATTATTCTTTATATATTTTTTTAGTTGATTTAACTATTCCGGAAAGTGACGGATCTGTCACATATGAACAAATGATGTCATATATTGATCAAGTTCTTCGAGAAACAGATTATTATAAAGATACAGTAATACCTATATCACCTAGTGAATCTCTTCCACCGACCGTCCACAGAAATCCACGACCACCATCGGGAAGAAAATGATAACAAATTCTGACTGTGATTTTATTTGTTCATGTAATACAATGTATTTTTTTTTTCTTGTAAGATTGATTTTATGAAATAGTTGAATGCGAAAATAATGATAAATTTAAAAGACAGAATGAAAGAATGAATCGAAAAAAAAACGAATGTCAACAGTAAACATTATTTTATTCTTATTCGATGTTTTTTTTTTGAAAAAATTGTACATTTTCATTTCTCGTTTTGTCATTTTGCATTTTAGACGAACTTGTTTTTCTTTTCTCTCTTCTGTTATAACAACACATATAAAATGCAATCATTTTTGATCGATGTATTATTGAGTGCATATTTAACTGAACGTTCAAAATCAATCGATATATCACGTTTAAAATTACCGAGTATAATACAACCACAAAATGCTCTTTTATCATTAGAAACTATTTATCTTAGTATTCAACAATCATCATCATCTAATCATAATAATGATCAAACTCAACAACGAGAAGATAGTGAAAACGATGAAAGAATTGGTGGTAAAGAAAATAATGAATCATCTCAAATAAGTATAACGGTATGTGATGAAGCTAAAATTTTACAACGTCAATTTTCATGTAATCGTTCATTATTAATACGTGAAATGCGTTATTTTGCTGATTATTTAAAAGATGAACCTGATCAAGTTGAAGAAGTTGATATAAGTGTTCATTGTGATCTAGATATATTTCAATGGTTAATGTCATTTGTTAATCGAAGTTCATCATCAAAAGAACCTGAATTAGAACCACGTATAGCTGTATCCATATTAATTTCATCAGCTTTTCTTAAAATGGATAAACTTGTATTTCAATCATTAGATTATATTCATATTCATATGAATGAAATTTTAGCTACAAATTGTAATGTATCATGTATATCTGATCCATTATTTCGTCAATTATCTAAACTTTTTGAGAATCCATATGAAATTGAATTAATACATGATAGAAAAAATAAAATTCGTGGAAAATTATTTGAATGTAATTTAGAACAATTATCAAATGATAATAAAATAATTCGTTGTCAACATTGTCTTACAATAATGACTATTGAACAAATGGAAAATTTACCTTGTTTAACCGATCGATTAATTTTAAGATCTAATGGAAAATTTTATTTTCAACATAAAATTGATCTGAAATTTGATATTAATCTATGGATAAAAGAAATTCATATACGAGGAGAAAATTCGTGGAGAAATACTTTTTGGATTGTATGGTAAATATTAATTTCTTAATACTATTAATTTTCTTTTGCCTGATTTAATCTCGTCAGTGACGTTTAACATTGCGTGTTATTACATAGTAGTGTTTCAGGTCTTTCTACACTATAGAACTTTTATATGACTAAGTGCAATTTCTTTTTCCCCAACCGAAAAAAATCTATTATGAGAAGAAAAAAAAAGATAACTATTTCCTTCTTTTTTTTTAAATCTATTTTCAAGGTTACATACTCATGGTGATCAATGTGCACGTTGTAATTCATATTTTCGTTTCATTGACTTTTCAACATGTCCTTATCATCCACTTTCATCTATAACTGATGGTAAACATGATTGTTGTTCACAATTAATTGGTACATTTGATATATTTCAATCAAATATTCGAGAAACTGGTTGTCAAAGACGTGAACATATTTGTCAAAAACAGAATTATTTATCTGAAATTTATGAAAATTTAGATAAAATTGAACTTGTTAAACATCATCCACAATTTCGAATTTCACGTATTAATCCAAATTATACAAATGAAATGATTAGTAAAGTTATTGAACAATCTATATATGGTTCATCAAATATCGAAATCAAAAAACAATCAATTCATGCACAATGGACATCTTTAATTGATGCACAACCATATGGATCAGATGTGAAATTTTCTTGGGATGCAACAAAATCTACTCGTTGGAATCAAGATACACAACGCGAAGATGAACATCGACGTTTTGATGAAATGCTTCGTTATATGCAATCAATACAACAAAATACTAAAATACCTAATAATCGTACATTAAAAGAAAACACTTCATCATCATTTATTTCACCGGGTGGAATTTACTGTCGAATTGAAAATGAATGGAGAACACGTCAAAATAGTTCTCTTAGTAATACTACTACTGCTATTACTACTACTATGAATAAAAATCGACACCGTATTACAGTTAAATAATCAAACACATATACTTTTATGTCATACATTCATGACTGAATATTTCTACGTAGTGTTGATTTTGTTTTTTTTTCTTTTCTTTTTGTTGATATTATTTGATCTGTATGTGTTTGTCAGTTAGCTATGTTTGATGCACAAATGAATATAAAATAGTTCATGCAAATATAAAATGAAAATACAGGTTAATAATAATTATTTTCATGATTAAAATCAATGTAAAAGATTCGATAGATGAATTGAATTGTTTTACTCTAAAACTACTGATAGTTCAAACAAAAAATAATCAATTTTAAAATACAAGAATCATTTTGACATTGGTAAAAATTGAGCAAAATATATGTTTCTATTTAAGAATACTCTTCTGCTTTTCTGAAGTTTCTAGAGAATAACTCATCAGAAAAATTTGAAAGTTTCAGAACAGGTAAATCTTGATGAATAGAGCAAAAATTTATCATCTCAGATGCTATCTTCTATGACATACTGAGATCCCAATGGCGGAAAACATTTCCCGCTGTTTCTTCGAGATGTTATGTTCGATCGAGCTGAAATTTTTTTTACACACAATAGACAATGTTTGAGATGAATTTCTTTTTTATTTTTTTATCCATCCCTTAAAAACGTCAAAATATCAAAGGTATCTTGAATAGAGCTACTACAAATCAGCAGAACAATATTTTTTGAAATCGAAAAAGATCATCCATTCTAAACTGTGTATAATATATGTGAAAAAAGTTTCAGCTTGACCGGACATATTAGGCCGAAGAAATGGAGTAGGTTTCTGTACTTTTTTTCTTTTCATGAAAAAGTTAGTTTGAAAAAAAAGACGAAAAAATGTATAGTTTTCGCTAATTTGATTCCTTCTCGAATTTTTTCTGAATATTTAAAGACAATTTTTCGATCCAAACATTTAGTCAGTAGATAGATATTATTTAAGGTTATACAATAGTCACAAAAAAAACAAAAATTTTGGGTGATGAAAAGGAACGGGATACCCTTAATGTAATCACAGCATTATTAATAATTAGATTGATTATTATTATTATTTTCATGCATCATTAGGATTTTGAACAATAAAATTTTGATTCTTAATTTAATCAAAATATGAATAACAGCAACTTATGTGTATTTTATGTCAACCGGAACATTAAATTCTATGAAAGCATATTTTATAACATATTTTTCTATTTATTTTTGTTCTTTAATCATTCTGTGATAAACTAGAGGAAGAGAAAAATAGAATATGTGTTACATAGACATACATAAATGAAGTAAATTTGGAAAGGAAAAAAAAAATCTTAAATAATCTGACACATAAAATAAAGATTGAGTTCGAATTTATTTTTATATGCCTCGAAATGATTTAAAAACCATCCAAAAACCATAGATCATTATTGTTACAGATATAAACATTCCTACAATTGGATCAAAATACCAAACACTTTGATTTGAATTATAAATTGTTACACTAATCACTACAGATAATGCCATTAAACCTGATATTAAAGTATTAAATGCATCCGAATATGCTGAAATAACATTTAATTTTTTTGCTACTGAATATTTACCAAATGCTAAACAAAGGAATATTATTGTTTGAATAGCAACAGCAACAACTAAATAATGATTAGGTATTGGATGAATTTTATGACGAATGTCAACTACTGAATCAATGAATACACCAAGACCAGAAAGAACAAATAGTACTGCTAAAATTCTTAATACATAAATTTCTCTTTTAACTTGGTCATGTGTACTTGTAAAACGCCATATAATAGTTACAAATGCTAATACATCAAGTATTGTATCAACAGCAAAACCAAGTGCTGATGCTGATTGTTCTTCTACAGCTAAGAAAAATGTTATTAAACCACAAACTGTACTAACCACAATTGAAATAATATTTAATGTAATAAGTGCATGACGAGTTGTTGTTTCTTCTTCGGCTGATAATAATTGATTTGTTGGTACAAATAAATCGATTTTTTCATTATGTTCTGAATCTTTTGGAAGATCTGATCTTGTAACAACAGTTAATTTTGATGCTGGTGCATCATTATCAAATCTTTCATAGCGAGCCATGTAAGAAAAATACTAATAAGAATAATCTGAAAATAGAATATAATTTTATGAGTTCATGTTTTTTTTTATCGAGCATTGTTATTGTTATTGATCGACTACTGCGAATGGATCACATCATTAAAAACTCTGTGTGCGTGTATGTGCGACTGAGTAAATGTTTTATATTGCATTCACAGCTTTCTCTTTTCTTTTTTTTTCTTGCACACCCGAACCTTCTTCATCATTAACAGTAGCGAGTGTCGTTTCCATTTTTTTTTTATATTATTAATCATCTCTGACTTTTTTTCTTGTACCTCTTTGCTTTGCAAACTAATAGTATTCTTCTTTTTTTTCTTTTTCTCTCGACTATTACTTTATGGAATCTACCATATATAATGAAACGAGAACACAGGTGAACTACTTGTTGATGTTATTGCCGGAACTAATGCTACAACGAGAACGTATACCCGTTGGGCTTTAATAGATAGAAGAACACGCATATAAAATGTACAGAACTGAATTCATAATATTCAATAGATGAAAACAACTATAAAAGAGTACAAAATTATATCGTCTTCTTTTCTAATGTGACAGTCATAATAAGACAGAACACTATTCGAACTATAATCTATATTCTACCTTATATGTAATAATATATTTTGTTTTGTTCTGTACTGCAACATTTGATGTTCTCTTTTTCTTTATATTTCTTCTATTCGCCTTGTCATTAACATGTCAGACATTTGTTAGTAGTTATAGTATCTACAACAACTTCTTTCCGTTTTTTCTCTATTGTCTAGTTTTGAATATATTCTCTCTTCTCTTCTCTTCCTTTTCCTCTTCCTCTTCAAACATCTTATACTGACAGGCAACAAGCGTACCAATTAATTATGAATTTGTATAGATGTTCTCTTTTTCTCTATTCAGTTTTAGGCGATCTATATGTAGTATACTTCAAATTTGAACATCATCATCTTTACCCATCATACACATATACAATATATATATATATATATATATATATTCTAGAAGATTTTCTTTAATTATAACTAAGAAGAGAAAAAAATAAATGAGATGAGAAGAAAATGAAGTAGAAGCAATATGATGCGTAGGCAAGAAAAAAAAAAAGAAGACTGTAGCTAATTCATTTTTTTAGTAATCACCAGATGGAAAAAGAAAGAGAAAGAAACTCCTCGCTATTCACACGCAAACTCAATTTTATAAGCTGCCAACAGCTTTGAGCTCCGGCGATCAACCGTGCTATTTACTCACTACATCATATAAAAAAGACTCGTCTTCCAATAGTCGACAAACAGCACGAGACAAGTCTATAATATGAACTTATCGTTAAGACTATAATGCATGCTCATACTGTGTATATCCGTCTTTATATTAGAAAAAAAAAGAAATTTGAGATATAAAAAAAAAAGTGTCAACATTAATTAGTTTCAAAAAACAAATGATGTTTCCAGAAGAAGATAATAGATGAGAAATGATATTGACAAGAAATTTATTTTTGTTTTATTAAAAAAACATCATCATCAAAAAACTAAGTTAGAAATAAGATACAACGAAAAACAAAAAAGCAAAAATTTCATTTTTTGAATCAATTTCTATGTTTGGTTGCTATGTGTACCGATCTATCTGTAAGAAAGAGTCGATGAACAACAAATCAAGATAATCGTTTCATACGCGCGAACTTATCCACCTATGTAAAAACTGATTGAAACTGTGTTGTTTTTTTTTCTTCAAATGAATGAAAAAATAATGACAACTATTGATCATAAACGACATCGTTCAATAACAAAATCAATTGAAGATAATACAACAAATCGAACAAAAAGAAAAACATCATTAATCAATTCAGACATTATTCATACAACAACAAAAAAACTTGATATAGTTAAATCAATTGAATTTGAACCAAGAGATCAGTATGAATTTTATATTTGAATAAATTAAAAAAAAAATCAAAGCATGATATTTGCATATATGTATATATTCTAGAAACCAAAATATCGATTCCTATTCACAAATAGATGAATCTACATTGAGTCTAAATACTACTACTACTACTAATAATAATAATAATCATAATTTCGATCAAGGTTAGTTACAAAAAAAAATAAATATTCAAACTAATTCAATTGATTGATTGTTAGTAGAAAATGATTTTGATGATTACGCTGATCGAATTTTTAATTATTTGGGTGAAACTTATACTAAACGAATAAGTTCATCTTTACCTGAAATTGAAATTAATCAAATTAATTCTTCTTCTCCTCAATCTATCATACCAACACATCCATCTGATAATGATATAAAACCATTTTTATGTGCTTTTTGTCCATATTTTGCTCGTAATATTCAAGAATTTCAAACACATATTGCAAAACATACGGAAAAAAATTTTCGATGTTTATTATGTAATTGCATGTAATTATTCAAATTTGTTATTGTTTTCATCTTATAGTATTCTTTATTATTTAAAGGTATAAATATAGACGAGATTGTGTTACACATATGAAACGTAAACATTCAAATAATGTTACCGGTAAATCTAAAATAGTGTAAGAAAAGTATTTTTTTTTAGATTCGGTTTTTTTTAAGGATCAATTTCACAATATATACAAAAAATTAATAGTACAACAACAAATAATAATTCAACTCATCCATCATCATCATCAATTCATTCAATAAATCCAAATAAATCAAATTCATTTGTTGAACCAAAACGATATGGATGTCCATATTGTTCATTAATGACCAAATCAACTTCATCAATATATAAACATCAATCACGTAAACATGCAACATTTCCTAAAATAGTTCATAAATATTCAACAGATGATCCGAATACACGTAGTATTGTTGCTATACTTAAACAAAAATCAATAAAAAGTAAGAATTTAGTTATTTTTAATATTAATAATTTTTGATTTAATAATATAGAACCAATTCTTCAAACAATTGAAGGTAAAATCTTTTCCCTCATTTAATTAATCATTTGATAATTGAGGCCGTTGATTCAAAATTTTCAGATTCGGACTCGCTTAACAAAAAAATTTCAGACCGAACCCAGACTCGATGGGGTCTATTCTAGAATTATATATAAAATTTTATTTCTAGATGAACAACTTATTAAATCTCAAATTCCTAATGAATCTTTAAATGTCAATGATTTACATGATCCATCAAATGTATCATCATCATTATCACTTACTCATCATCATACAGAATCTTTTCCATTAGTAAATCGTCATCGATGTGCTGCTTCAAAACATATTGTAAGTTCTTGATATTTCTATATGAAATAGAGTCTATCTCAAATCACGAAATGTTGTGTGCTCTAATTAAACTATCTTAAAGTTCATACAGAGAGAAAAAAAAAAGAATTTATTGAAATACTACATCTTTGATCATAAAACAAATGATCCATAATACAATCAATGATATTCAATATGAAACTATTTTCTATTAGACTGCTCATAATATTCATTCATCAAATGGTCGTCTATCTAAACTTTTTCAATGTTGTTTATGTGGTTATCGGGCACGTCACCGTAGTAATGTTGTACGACATGTTAAAAAAATTCATACAATTGATTTTAATGAATCAAATCTATCAACGACATTAGTTAATAATGAAGCAACATCTCAATTAATAGAAAATATTACATCAGATTATAATAATCAATCCGATGAAAATTCTGATAAATTAATTATTGATCATGATGATGAAAAAACAAATCTTAATGATTCAAATTTAGAAAAAATACCAAATTATTCATTTAATACTACTGTTCAAGCTCCACTTATACTTAATAAAATTACAAATAATAATAATAATGATCATTCAACACATCCTTATGCTGATATTCATCTTTCAATAAATATTTTTCTACCAAAAAAAAAGAAACAAAATTTAGTTAATTAAATAAAGAAAAAAGTTTCTTTTATATAATTTTGTTTTTTTTTTTTAATTTTTAGTTTGATCGAACAATAAGTGATTATAGTAATAGTGAAGATAATCCAAATGATATTTATTCTGATGAAGATACAAGTGATGATGATGATGATATAACAAAAATTCATATAACATCATCTCATCAACAGAATCTTTCTAATGGATCATTATATAAACCACATAAATGTCGTCGATGTTTCTATCGATCAAATTGGAAAACTGATATGCTCCATCATATTCGCCTTAAACATCATATAAATCAAGCAACCAAATCTGATTATATATCCATGGATTTTGATACAGCTTTACGTACATTTTCAAATTATGAAAAAACATTTGGCAAAGTACTTAAAAGTATAATTAGAAATTTTTCATCAAAAAAAACAACAAATAACACCAAGTTATTAATCTTTTGTTTTCTTTTGTTTTCTAATAGATCGATTATTATTACCCAAAATAGACTATATTGATTGTACATGGGAAGAATTAAAATCAAAATTATTTATTAATGATGAACAAAAAAAAACAAATCGACAAGGTTTTTTATCTTCGTCATTAATTGAACAAACAGCAATTATTAATAATAATACTTTTTCATTGATCAATAATGTAGAAAAAAAATCTATTGATTGACAATAACCAACCAACGTTTTAAATATCTATAAGAAATGAAAAGGGAGAAAAAAAAATAAAGAACATTTATAACTGTTCAGTCAACATTGATCGATAAAACAAATGAATAGTTATATTGTCTTTTTTCTTTGTCAATTTCGTGCTAATTAGTTATCAATTCATAGTGATGTAAAAGAGCGTCTTGTCTTCTCATTTATTTTGATCGAAATACCAATTCACTTTCTTTCTTTGTCTATATTCTCTTTATGTACAATTAACACATCTAAATATATCTATATATCTATATATATATATTCTGACCGAGTCAATCATCATCTGTAGCAGACATACAAAAAAAAGGTGGAAGAAGCTCAGTCAGACATCTGTCAGCTAAATTACTTCACTATACATTTGCACACGTCAGTTAGAATTGAAAAAAAAAGTAGCTTGAACTCATTCTTCTTCCTTTTTTTCTTTCTTTATTTATATTTCATTTGAAAAATGACAAAAGAATTGCTTAATTATGTTTAATTAGAAAAAGCTCACTCATATACAATTAATTAGAGTAGTATAAATTATTGAAATAACGTAAAAATCTTATTGAGATAGATAGATGACATCATTAAGTTTATGTGAAGATAGATACTGTCACGGAATCGAATCAATAACAAGGTTTCTTTTAATAATAATAATAATAATAGCAGCAACAGTTGTAGTTTTTTTGATAGGCATCACAACAGAATCCTACTTGAAGAAAGGTCATTGGATAATTACTCAGTATATATTCTTGTCCAATGTACATATACAGATAATTAAGTGATGAGTGTTCTTGGATATTCTTTGTCAGAGGATGTTCAATACAATGTAACTTTTCATAATCTAATAACAAATGACTTTTGTTGAAACAACAATGAAGATTATTTTTTTTTTCTTTGTATCTTATGCTTTTGTTGAATCAATATGATGATGTATATAGGACAAAGTGGGTGGTGATATATGTATATGTAAATGTAGTATTGTCTTTCAAATGCTCATTTTTGTGTACTAATATAAAGGAAATTGTTCAAATTGATACCTTCCACTTGAAGTAAAGCTCATCAAGTGGGGTTTTTTCTCTTTTTGAAGTTTCTCTCTTCTACTTCTTTTTCTTCTCATCTCATCATCATCATCAAGTGAGAGAGAGAGAGAGGAAAGATTGCACACTTTTCTTTCTCTCTCTCTCTGTCTCTCTCTCTCTTGATTTTAACACTACTATATTCGCTTTCTTCTTCCCTCCTTCTTTCTTATTATTGTGGTTTCTTTGTACACATATACAAGTATATATACATTTTCTATATCGACGCGTCGTCACCAAATTCTTACCTATCTATAGAACTTACATATATACATTATAATAGACATGCATACAATGCTTTAGTTTGTATGTTCTCTCTCGGTACCTTACATGACATTTTAATATCTACCGACATATGATTTTTTTTTGTTCTTTTTTTTAGCTACGGAAGCATAACACCTATACTATTGTTATTGTGACGCTGGCTAATATACCATAATATATCTAACAGTTGCCGACTATTGCTGTGCTCAATTGACCAACAGTTATATATAAACATCAATAGATTAATCTTTTTATATTAGTAGACATGCCAATCGATAAGAGAAAAATGCCGAATGTTACTAATCACTATACATGGTTACCATCGATGAGTTCTACTAATACAATTTATTTACTTTTAATATTTGTTTCACTTATTTGGAACGCTTACAACACATATCAACATCAAATTTTAATTGAAAAGCAATTGAAATTAGAAAATATTCTTGCAGAAATATTACCATTGACATCTTCATTATCATCTTTTAATCATATACAAACGGCAACAACAACAACAACAACAAAAACAACAAACATATTATCAGTTGAACAATGGCTCACAAAAGTTCTTCATTTGATTCAACAATTAACATTAAAAAATTTGACAAATAATAGCAGTAGTAATACTATTGCTAAGCCATATAGGGTAAGAATTATAATTGTGGAAATGCTTTTTGAGAACCTTGACACTTGTATTTGTATATATATATATATATATATGTATGGTTCTCGTCAAGGTCATACTCGTTTATTTGAAACATGCATAACAAATTAAACGAGACGGTAAAAGCTCTCAAAGTGCTTCTGCTTGTCGAACATCAAATGTTAATGATAAAAGATTTTTGCTTTAACTTTTTGACACATTATGTCGAGTACTACTGAGAGTTTATTGTTACAAATTTCTTTTTTTTTTATTTTATGCATGTATATATCGGTCAATCAGAAATAGAAATGTTATAGAAAAAAAAAAGAGGAAAGTAAAGAAGGAAAATTGATATCCTTCTTACCGTTTCATTTAATTTATGTTCATCTTTACCTTTCAATTTTAGAGATTAAAGTAAATATGATCTTAGTATATTGTCATCATTAACAAAGTGATTGCACATATCTTTTGCTTGTCAAACATTTTGTTTAAAACTAAACGAACAAAAATGTCTTTTCTTTCGTCTATCATTAATATCAAATTGAAATGACTACCAAGGTTTTTCTTTTGTCATCTGTTCATAAGGCATATACACATATATGTTCTTTCATTCTCATTACCTAAAGTGATAGACACCGGGGTCATAAAACGACGATGAATAGGGTATATATGCATCACTTTAAGTCGTCGAGTGGATGAACATATAAGAACTCAAAAAAAAAGTTTATAGTGCGCAATGATGTTGATGATGTCTACATTTTAAAAATGAACGCGTGTTCATCCACTTTACCTAAAACAGAATGCATATAAGATGACCAAGGAATTATCGTTATGACATTCTCTAGTTCTACAATCAATAATTGATATTTGTAAGACATAGACATTTGATCATTACGCGATGAACATATCTATGATTGATACAAATATAAAAACTGAAGAACTTCAAGTTGTATGTCACTAGCTTTTTCTTATTGTCGTCAAGAACATTATGTTCATTGGATGATGTAACAACATACATTGTATTGATATATATATATATATATATATATGTGTGTATATGTGTGAAAGAACATGACAAAATAATAGTAATGAAAAACAACATATTGATTAAGTTGAAATGACCTTTTTCACACATTGAATAGAAGATAATCTTATCGGGTTTTTTTTAATATTCATTCTATACAATAATTGAGTAGATGTTTATTAAGATTTATATTTTATCCTCGATGTAAAATTTACATTGATCTATCGAATTATGATATAGTTGAAACAAACAAAAAGAAAAAAGATTTGTATTATGTCTCTTCTTTTATTGTATCTTTAAAATAGAATGTAGTACGTCAACGACGACAGATTGAACAGTCACAACAATCTAATTGTTTATGTTCTCCGGGTAAGGATTTTATGATTTTTCAGTTTTGTCTCATATACATCTATGAATATTTTATAGGACCTAAAGGCGAAAAAGTATGTTGTATATTTCACTAAAATGTATTGTCTGATTGATAATATTGTTTTTTATTGTAGGGCGATCGTGGTTTTGCTGGATATCCGGTAAGTTATAATTAATGAAAAATTTTGTACAGAAAATATTTCTATTGTTTGTTCTAGGGTGACACGGGACCTAAAGGTGAACGAGGTTTTCCAGGTTCAATAGTTTGGAATGGCTTAAAAGTAAGTGTCGGATTTGTAATATATAATCTTTTTTGTATAATAAATATAACAATCTGTTATTAGTTAATTGACAGAAAATAGATGAAGTTTTTAATTTTGTTTAGGGTGAAAAAGGTGAACCTGGACGCGATGTAGAATCAAGTCGTGAAGGAATGTCATTATCATCAGCGCAAGCCAAGTACATTCCAGGTCCACCTGGTCCACCAGGATCTAAAGGTGATGTGGGTCCGGTTGGACCCAGTGGCATTGGTGAAACTGGACCACCTGGACAAGATGTATGTTCTATTTATTGACTCATGTTTCATACCTTGCTTAATATTCTTTTCTTCTGACTTTTAGGGTTTACCCGGCGAGAAGGTATGTAAATATAACACTTTGGACAGAAATTAAAAAAAAAAGACTATAGATTGAAATGAGAAGATAGTAGTAAAGATAAAAAAAAAGGGAAACCATGCAACGTTCAATCTTTTTGTTATTAATTTCTATTTTGTGTTCATATAATTATGCTTTATACAACTCTCTAAAGCTTTTATTCGTCTATAATTGATGTCCTTCCTTCCTTTTCTCGCTTTAGTATAGTTTATAGTCATATCATCAGTTATTTTCGGTTGCATGTTTCCATTGCTATTCGTATTGATGCTTATTTGAATGAATATTATTTGTTTTTGTTGTGATCTATTTTTTAAAACGCAGGGTGAAAAAGGTGATCGAGGACCTATAATTCGGCCAAAAGTACGCAGATTTGTTGTTATGAAAGGTGATCCAGGACCACCAGGAATTAAAGGTAACGAATCTATAAAAAAACATCAATTGTGTATAATTATAAAGTTTTTATTTATTACAGGAGAACGTGGCGATTTTGTTGTTGGACCTAAAGGTGATCGTGGTGCTCCTGGTTTACCCGGAAGGTATAAGGAATAATAACATAAAGGTGAAATATGTTTGTTTGTTTTCTTTTTTTGCAGTCCAGGACTTCCAGGACAAAATGGTCGTGATGGTATAGATGGACTAAGAGGTGAAATAGGTTTTCAAGGACCACCGGGAAGAAAAGTAAGAATCGATTTATGAGTAGAAAAAGAAAATAATGAATATGAATGTCATGACATGACATTGTATTTTATCGTTATTTCATTATTTCAAGGGAGATCGTGGTGTAAAAGGTGAACCAGGATTTATTCAGAAAGTTGATTTCAATTCAACACATATCGTCCTAATGGGTCCACCGGGTCTTCCAGGACCAAAAGTAAAATAAATTTTTAGAATAATGCCTTTTGTTTTTGTTAATTTTTTCTAGGGACGAATTGGTCTTCCTGGTCAACCGGGATTAGATGGAGAAAAAGGAGGTCGAGGTGATCCTGGTCCAATGGTAAAAAAAGAAAACATATATTTCATAGACATAATAGAAAAACTAATTTCTAAGAAAACTAATGAATTTATTTTTTAGGGAATAATAGGATCACAAGGAGATGTTGGACCTCCTGGACTTAAGGCAAGTCTTATATAAAATATATGTAATATTTGTCTTTTAGTTCATTATTTTCAATCGTTCTAGGGTGAAAAAGGTGATCAAGGCAAAGGAGAAAAAGGAGATCGTGGTCCAATGGGTTTACCTGGTTATTCAATGGTAAGAAGAACATATATCTCAGATTATTTTTTTTTTTGTTACATCAAAAATTCATTTTAGAATATACCTGATATGCCTAAAAAACGTTCAGCGGTACGTATTATGATTATTGTTTCATATATACATTGCATATCTTTGTATAAATGTTTATTATATTATACTAAATGTAATATACATTGATGTCATAATCGAGGTTATATACATATATGTAAGGCGTTGCTGGTTTCCTTTTGACAATATTTAAAATAGATCAATATTGATCGAAATTATTTTATGCTATTTGTTTATTGATTTCAGGGTAATCGAGGTGAACAAGGTTTACGAGTGAGAATAAAACATTCGATTTTTGACTTTTGCTTTAAATTATTTTTTGTTTAGAGTCCACCAGGAGAAAAAGGAGAAAAAGTATGTGAATGATAAGAAATTCTTTTTCTAATGTTGTATTTTAAAAATAATGTTTTCTTTTTAGGGTGAAGAAGGTCGAGAAGGACGACGAGGTTTACGTGGTCGACCAGGTTTACCTGGTCCTGCTGGAATGGATGCATTACCATGTCCACGTGAAGTTTTATCTAACTTTGAAAATGCATGTCATTTATGTTGTAAAAACACATAAGAAATATATCGTAAGATATGTTTAACAAAAATATTTCAAGAACAAAAAAAACATTAATTTAATTTATTTTATTCAATGTGACGAACTTTGAAAAAATTCTCACTGATCTCACTCCTATTCTCCGGTGCTATATTTTTCAACAGTTAAAAATTAGTGGAAGAAGAATCGCCTGGGATCAATCGAAATTGGATGACATACATTTTCTTTTTTTGTCTTTTCTTTTGTTTTCTTTTAAATTGTATTGTCTTTTCGTTTTATGTAATGCATGTGTGTGTGTGTGTTTTGTGTATTATTGTTGTATATAGATTATTCTCTATAGTAAATTTTTGTTCGGATATGTAACAACAATAAAAGAAAATTATAATTTAGATTTTATCGTTTCTTTTGGTTTTTCCTTTATTTGAAGAATAACGGGTGATCGGAAAGTTTCTAGACAAGATGTTTGTTCATTTTTCATCTGTTAGAAAATATTTCCGATGAATCAAAAGCTATGATTTTATGCTCTTTTCATATATCATCTTAGAAATGTTGTCTATGTTTTCGAGAGTAGTAAAATAATTTTGAAAAGGCTAAAAAATTAGTTTGGATGGAAAAGTTTTGTATTTTCACAATTGTGATTCGAAACTCAAAGTTGGGATCTTTATTCATATATCACCTTGTAGATTAGAAACTATCCTACGAAATTCATTCTTTAAAAGTTTTTTTTTTGTCTTTCAACAACACACTTCAATTCTCGCTTCTCCTAAATACTCATTTTTGAAAAATTGATAACCGTTTTACGTTGAAAGAAGCTCTTGAAAAAATGATTAATTACAAACTATCGTTTAGTTTAATATTTCATTTTTTAGAGAAGCGTTTGCTTTAGAAAATGACCAAGTCTGACAGTTTTTAACATGTTTAAAAAGAAACCTAGGGGATAAACAAAACCTGTTGACTTATCATTAAAATTAATTCTTCAAGTAATAGTCCTTCATTACACTTCAATACAAATAAACACAACGTTTCTAAATCTATATTCAAAAAAAAAATACAAAACTCGGGTCACGACTCGTAGTTTTTGGCTCGTCCGAAATGCTTTCAAGCAGGCAAAAATGAGCAAACATGTTCATCGAAAACGCTGACCCACAAATTTCGTTCAAATTAATTCTATTAAAATTTTTAAAGATTATTTTAGCACTCTAGAACAAAATTTCTAAGACTATATTTGAAAAGAGCACAAAATCATAGCTTTTGACTTGTCAGAAATACTTTCTAGCAAATCAAAAGTGAATAAGTACCTTGTCTAAAAACTTTTCGATCACCCGTTATATCGAATGATAATAATAAAATAGAAATATCAGGAAATAAAACAATGCCCGTAACCATTTTTTAGTTAATAAATATAATGATGATGTTTGATTGCAAAAATGCGTATTATTACAACAAAAGATTTTTTCTTTTATATTAATATTTGTTGTTGAATATTCAGATTTACATTGAATATCGAATATTGATAATGATGAAAGTTCAGTAAAACGAAGACAATCTTTTATAATATCAATATGATAATCAATTATTTTAATATATTTAACACAACCAATAGCTTCTTTATATGAACAATAAATATGATAAGGTTGAGAGCAATCAATAAATCTTTTTGATTCAATAAGTGATATATGAGAATTTATATGATCTATTTGACCACAATAAATACAAAAAAAACCGAATGATAAATTTAATGTATTATTTGTAGATATTTGAATTGTACATTGAAATATATCAATAAGAACAAATAAAATTGAACATTTTCTTATAAAATTGAACATGTGAACAAAATATTTGAATAATGACGATCATTGAAAATGAAAACAAGAAAGTAACTTGTTTTTGTTTTATTTAAAAATAAGAGAAATAGAAAGATGAAAAGTTTAAATATCGCAAAGAATAAACGTATTTTATTATTTACATAGTAACAAATAGAAAATTAGAATAATATTTTAGTTTGAATGATTAAATGATATATATAATAAGATTTTATAAATAAAATAACAGATATATATATCGAATAAATTTATTGTATTGTAATAGGTTTTCATGTAATGAAATGAAAACTTACAAAAGAAGCATTCTTAGTTATCAGATATTGTATGACTTCCTATTTTACTCATGAATACTTCTCGATGAGATTAAGAAAACATTAAAAGAAGTGAAAGCTATCATCATTTTAGATGGAAATCTTATACAGAATGTATATTTTATTAAAAGAAGCTTCAAAACTTTTAACTTCATTGGTTTTATGAATTTCAAAGTATGATTATTTTAATTTCGCTTTGTTATAACAACGTAAAAGTAGAAAATAAAAAACTAAAAAATAGGATATATATATATATAGTCTGTCGACTCAAAGACTATGTAAATAGTAAAAAAAAATGTACAAGATCAAATCTACTGGCTCCATCCAGGCGGATATTCGGTGAAAAATTGAAAGTGTACTTTCTGATGATTTCAATAGAGGTACATATATTCGGATCTATGAATTATTTAATGACATAAAAGTCTTTGCTTCTCTTGTTAGTACAAAGAAAACCTCGTCAATAAATGCTGCTAGTAAGGATTAAGAGCCTTTTCTTTTTTTTTACTGTAAATTAAAAACATTACAAGAAAATCATATATATCATCTGAAAATGTGTTTTTCGCTCTATCGGTTCGTAAAAAAGGCTTTCACTTTGATCTCTTTGAAATTCAAGAAAAGTCATTCTTCTTTAACATCGAATGCTTTTATGAAAACATATGTTCAATATAATGAGCTTGCACAATTTTTCACAACTCCAAATTTGACGAGACTTTCACCGAGTCTTCTTTCACTCACAACACCGATATAACATTAGCATGAATCGGCGCCAGCATTCTATAGTTGACGTATAGATTTTCAAGGTAAAATTCCTTTCTTTCAACATAGAAACACTTTTATCGAAGACTAATGTCATATTTGGAATCAATATCGAATGATGTAAGGTCTCAACAAAGACCATCATGAAAATCAACTCATATCTAATATTAAAAAAATTTAAATCTAATAGTTATAGATTTTCTTCCATTGAATAATGTAAATGAATGTTATCGTATCAGTATTTGTTAGTTTCACAGCTAACTTTCGGTATTTTTTGAAATATACTACCTAAAAGGAGTACTGAAATATAATAGTAGAATTTTAGGTCCTCCCTCCTCCCCAGAATGTGCATCTAGGCGCACATTTGACTAAAAATGAAAATTGTACTTTTTCAAGGTCTAAACATAAGGAAATATACTTCGAAATATAGTCTATCTAATAGTGTAAATAGCTTTGTTACAACACTCAAGGAAACTGAAAAACTAGCTGTCGAAAAATTAGTCTGAAACTGTGACGTCATCGGCAAAATTGATATATGGTAAAATTAAACCTTTCGACACACAAATTAGGCACATTTTCGGAATCTCCAAACCAAGCGCTATACAATAGTAAAAAATATTTTTCATTTGCACATTTTACTTCTCAGAAAAACAAATAATATTTTTTCTCTAGTGTCATCTGGACGATCTAGATTTGTAAAACGAACAATTCACTCGCATCCAACCTTGAAATTTTCCAAATTTGGCCAGAATGTTCGTGTATCTACTGTCTCTAATCCCTGTTAGCGCAAACATTACTGGGCTGCAAAATAGGTTTCGAAAACGTCTAGGTTTTTTAGTTTTTTTGATTTTGGAAAAATATTTAATCGACAAAAATAGTATATTTGGAATCATCGTATTTAGGGAGCTCTCTCAGAAAACACAATTTTTTGAAAAAATATCAAAGTTGACTTTTTGTCATAGGAAGATGTATCGAAGCTTCCTCTTTCAACGTGTATATGGCTTTTCGAAAAATGACTAGAGTTTCAAGGACTTATTAGAGGAAACTTCGACTCTACTGCCATGTTTTCGGAGAAATTTTAGTGGTTTTTTTTAAAGTTTTTCTGTTTTAGAAAAACTGCGTTATCACTTGTATTAGTATTGAATAGAACATTTTTATATTAACCAGCATGACGGATGGCGTTAGCTATCTTCATCTGTTACGTGCTTTAAAACAATCCACTGAAATGTATCAAAAATATGCAATTGTAACGTGCTTTTTTTTCTGAATTTGAATGAAAAAATTCATTTCCATAACTTCTTCAGCATTTTTCTCAAATCCTGATTTCCAGGCAGAAAAATTGAAATAACTTCGATCCGCCTCAGGGTATAACCCATGTTTTGTTTTTGTTTTAAAAGTCTAAATGAGAGCTAACTTTTGATCGGACGGATTCTTTTGACACTTGATTTCTGGATTGAGAAAAGTAGGATTTACTGTCGAGGTAGTCACCTTTTTTATGCTTATTTTGAACAGCATGTCCGCTAAAATGCTCATAAAAAAAATGACTGGAAGGAAGTTTCAAAATTCTGTTCGATGAAAAGTTTCACACAGAGGCTAGTTTTAATTTGAAACCAGCCCAAACTTTGTACCTTTTATAACGATAAAGTTATTTCGATTCTCTTGAAAGCTATAAAAATAAGCCAGAAGTTTGGTCTAGTAGGGTATATCAAACTAAAATTTTTACCACAAGCGTTTCTCACTGAAACCATTCATCCGTGAAAACTTCAATCGAAACGGTCCGTTCTAAGTGACAAATCAATTCTGAGGAAAGCCCTTAAGCTGTGTCAAATGATATATATAACACAAAACAATTTTGAAAAAATTTTCTCAAAAAAATGAGGACAAAAACCCGTCAGGCATTTTTTGTCGAACAACTTTTTTTCTCAAAAAATGTTTTTTTTCTTTACAATGTTCTTTTGGGTCATATCCAATAATTTCTGAGCAAAGAAACCAGTTTTCGAGCAAAAAAGTAACATGTACACCTGCCATGCACTCAATGCACACTGTACTCCTTCACCCATCTCCCACAGACATGACAAACATTATTGACATGCGATCACAGATCGTATATCAATAATGTCTCATTATCATATATAAACTTTTTCTTCATTACATTTCTGAATGACTAAGTAAAAGTATGGTGAAGAAATGTACCTCAAAATAGATAAAATAAAACAATCTTTCTGTAGATCTGTTAGTATGACACTTCATGAAGATAATAAATGATCTATATTAATTATACCTTTGTTTCACTTTTCAAATTATAAGACCATTCAAATTGAATGTTGGCAACAAAAAAAAAATGCTTAAATAAAACAGTTTTGTGTAACAAATATATGAAGAATAGAAGAAAAATAAAATTGTTAATATGTTTCATCGGAACGTTGACGTTGAAGTCCATCAGCCATTTTGAAATCTTTCCCATTTGGATATTTTGGTGGTTTTAATTTTGCATCTTCAACTTCAATTTCAAATCGATCATGTTCAATACCATTAATTTTAGCTTCCAGTTTTTTTTCTTCAGCATCTTGATCATCGTTATCTTCTGCGATTGCTTCTTGTTCACGCTCTTCTAAAGTTTTCAGTTCGGGTTTCTCTCCATGCCATATTTTATCAGCTATACCACCACGTGCTTGTAACTCATTAACAGCCTCAGTAGCATCCAGTTCTCTTGCCCATGCTAATGGTGTATTGCCATCAGAATCCTAAATATATACATGATAAAGTCTTTTATAATCAATATAAATGAATATTTCTTACTTTAACATTAATATCAGCACCTTTTTCTATAAGTAATGTTAGTATGTCTATATTATTATGTCCTGCAGCTAAATGCATTGGACTCCAACCTGATTGGTCTAATGTATTCATTGGTATTTTGCCTTTTTCAATTAATAATTTTGCTATATCATAGTAACCATCATCAACTGCATAATGTAATAAATAAAATGCATTTTCATTTTGACTATCATCAAGCATATCAGGTGTTGGTGCAACACGAGCTCCATGATCCATAAGTATTGTTATAAGCTCTAAATATATGTATATATATATAATCAAAATAATACTATTGTTTTATTAGAAATAATTAATCTTACCAACATCACCGAAATTCATAGCATCTGCAACAAGACTCATACCTCCAACCCAATCACAATCAATTTGAGCACCACGTGCTAATAACATACGAACATTTTGTTTACTACCACGATTAACAGCTGTCATTAATGGAGTCCAGCCATGTCCATCACGCATTTCCAACTCATCAACATAATCTAATAGTGGTGCTAACAAATCCGGATTATCTATAGAATTAAAACAATTTTAAAATCAATATAAATAAGAATGTATATAATACCTTGCCACGCTACATAATGAAGTATAGTGCATAGATATTCATCAGATGGTACATAAGACTTGCATAAATTACGAATTTCTATGCTACTTAAATCTTTAATAACTGTTCTTAATTCGCTAGCATCTTGATTTTCAATAGCTTTAACCATTAATTGAAGTTTACTTAAACCGAAACCCATTTTCTTGGTTTTTTTTCGAATATAGAAGCAAGTTAACTGCTTGTTTATATTCAATTACTTCACTTTTGTATTCTATATCACGTATTTATACCAATATTTCTTTAGAATGATTCGACTATGACAAGGAAAAAAAGCGCAAAAAAAATTGCGATCTATACATACCTAATTTGGTTACAAAAAAGAAAACAGACCAATGAGCATGATCAAAAAACTACACCTGAATGTTTCATTTGTACATTATGTACGCTCATTTACTTTCATACTTTAACACGCAAATCACTGATGCGCGTCATAACTTTTCTTTCTCTCTCTCTCTCTCCCTCACCTTCATTCGTTTATTTGCTATCAAAAGAAATCAATGACGACATTGAGACTGTCGCGCATTTATTTATATATCACACAAATTCAAGTGAAAAAAATATTGTTCCAGTAATTAAAAAAAAAACGAAAAAACTATTGATTGATAGGAAAACGATTGTCACTTGCTACCGTCATATGACGAAATAGCAGAAAGCAAATTTGATAAAATATCTAGACGATCCTACAATCAAAAGAAAGCTGTGTGACAATTTCAATGTCATAATAAAAACAAGACAGACTTGAATCAATGCATTGACTTGATTCTTTTTTCTATAAGCATCAATTTCGGATTGTTCAATTTTTAAATTACTAGCAATTGATTGAAATGTTTTTAAATCAGAACGACAACGTTCACCATGTGATTGTAAATCACGAAGTAACTGTTCACATCGATCTCGTGATTGTTGACTCTAATATGTTAGTTGCGAATAAAAAAAAAACAAAATACACTATTCTTATTGATTAGAAATAATTCTTACTTGTTTTAAATTTTCAAAATCACGACAAACAAGTTCAATTACATCATTAATTACTTTAACATCTTTTTCAACACTTAATAAACGTCTAAAATGTTCATCTTCTATACCAGTCAACTAAAAAATATTTTTTTTTTATTTTAGAAAAAAAGAAAAATACATCGAGGTTTTTTTGTTTAGCAAACTTTTTCTCCAACTAAAATAATACGATTTCCATTAAATAAACCAAAATTTTCTAATGGTTCATCAGGTGTCATATGTAAACGTTGTCCTAAAAAAAGCAAGGAAAAGGAAGAAGTAATCATTTCAAACAGATATTAAGTTATCAATTAGAAAATCTTACCACGATAAAGTAATTGTTGATTCATCATTGTAACTCGAGCTTTTTTTTCAACTTCTTCCATAAGATCTCTAACCAAAGGTGAATGTTCCATATGAAGATGAATATCATATCGATCAGAACCTATATGAAAATATATATAATTGAGTTCCAAGAAGAAAATATCTTTTTGTTACCATGTGCAACTTCAAGATGTACAATATAAAAACGACTTTTAATGTCTGTATTTGTCATGTTTTATAAATGTTTAACAATGAAAATGATACAATTAAACGTTACTGTGGTATCTTTAACCATTTTTACTTAAGTTTCTATGGAAAAGAAAACAATTGAAAAGTTCAATGAAAAGAGATGACGCTATTTGACAGTAAATATCAAAAATTAAATATTTATATATTGTTTTTTTCTCTTTTATGAACTAATTTATTTTTAATGTCTGAACTCATATGACAAAGAATATGATAGAGAAAGGAAAAGAATTCTTTTATTTTTTTTTCTTTTTAAAAAAAAAAGAGAACTAGCTAATGTTGATAGTTGAATTGTTATTTTAAATATCTTGTTTGGTTTCTATTGATAGTTTTGAATTACTTTTTTATTACTTTTTCTGTTTGTTTAATCTGTAATTTTTGCAGTATTTATTTGTATTTGCTCTTTTTTTTCTTACATTATAGAATCACCGAAGGATTAAAGAATTATACGAATTTGTTTTTAGCATCATTTGTATTCTCACAATCAATCTCGATGTACATATGGCACAGGTAAGACGACAGTCTCTTAATCCATCAGCAGCACCTGGAAAGATTCCTGCAGTACCTGGTGCAGTACGTTTTCGAACACCAATATCAAGAAGTACCCGACGGACACAAAGCTTTCATGTCAATGGTCAACCTTCACATCCCGAATCACTGATTCGAGCAATGCATTCAAAACAAATTGTCAATCAGTCACCAGCTCGTTTTGCTCAAACAACATCACACATTGGTGGACTCCATAATTCAAATAATCCAAAATATGATCCATTAACTGGCTTAACTATTAATGCTACTACTATTAGTAATGAAAATCATGAAAAATCATATATTATCAGTTCATCATTCAGTTCATTAATTCCTCATGAACAAAATCTACCTCCGATAGCACCACCACCGTCAGCAGAAAACTTTTATCTAATGCAACAACAACAACAACTGAGATTAAATAATAATGACGTCTGTGTAATTTGATATATATATAAATAATAGCATTTAAATATTTTCTATTAGACAGAAGAATCCGTTGTCATACCAACACTAACTGATGATGATGGCCTTCCAGTTGTGTCTATTGATAATGATCGTGTGCCTGTCTATGCACGATTTCCGTTTGATGTCAGCGTAAGTGTTTGTCTCATTTAGAATAACACTTTTCAGCATTTTTTTTTTATATAAGAAAAAAAAAAAAGTAAGAAATAAAAGTTTGAGGGTAAAAGAAGAAATTGAAATTTTTCTCTCATTCCTACACTAAAACTGAAGTGGAAAGATCATATTTTAATGGTGACAGCAACAGCAGCGATCGACTATGACGACAACATACAACTACAACCAAAGAAACGACACGTTCTTTAACGTGTCTTTGTTAAGTAGAAGAAGAAAAAATGAAGAATAAAAAAAATTTTGTTTTGTATCCATTACAAACTTGATTTTTTTTTCTTTTTTTTTTTTTCATTTGCATCGATTTAATTTCTCTAGTTTCTACCACGATCAATGGATGCTAATGTTGAAGATAATATTCATAAACTTCGTCTTCGTTTAATTGATTCCGTAAATTATTATTCAGTTAATTTGCATTAATTATTATTTAAAATTTTTCATTTTTAGGAACTTCAACATCAACGTCGTAGTACGGATGATTATATTAAACGAACACGTATGTACTTTTCTCTTATGTGTACATTTAAAAAAAAACACAACAAGAAAAATAATTTATTCTAAAAAACAAAGAAAAAACTTTTTTCAGAAGAACAACTTTCTCTTTCATCTTCTAAATCAACAGAACATTATTTACATGATATTAGTTCATCAAACAATTTAATTTATCAACGAGTTAAACCAAAGATTTTGAGTCAACAAACATCATATTCGCCATTATCTATTGACACTCCGATATTTATTGGTAATTTTTCGAGATTATCTCGAGGTAGTCAAATTTTTATCACGTAGACAAACACGAGTTTTGCTTTGATTGCACACTTGTAAACATACATGCCACCTATCATTGGCAAGAACATTAAATGTATATCTATATATTTAGATCGCATAGGAATGGAAAATAATCCTCAAGATCATTCAGATATTGAACGAGATTTAGAAATACGACGAATACAAGTGAGATAAATGATGATAACAATAAAAAAGAAAAAAAGAAAAATCTCTTATTGAATTAATTATTTCCTTTTTAGGAATCCTTACATGGTGGTCGTCGATCAAATCAACAATTAACGATATCAAATTATTCTTATGATCCTCGGTTACATTTACAACCTTCAAATAGTATATAATGAAAATAACCTATTAAATATATAAGTTTTTTAAATATAGATACAATTGGAGACCGACAATATTCATCTTCTAATATGGATGATTTAATTGATTCAATGGCTAGACGTCATTTAGCTTATCGACGACTTGATGTATGTTATTAAAATTAGAATTTCTTTTCTTTTGATTCTATAGATTGAATCTTTGTTTTTTTGTTTTCAGGCAGCTATTGACCGTCAACGACGGGGCCTGGGAGGTTACAATCCATATTATGGTACAAAAAAAAAAAGAAATTTTAAGCTTCCATGGATATTAAATTTTGTTTTTTAAATATTTTGTAGATTCTTCAATTATTGGACGACAAGCGTCATTTCGTAGTCAACAACAAGATGATGATATATTTTTTACAAATACAGCATCGTCAAGTCGTATCGGACAAGGTTTATTTAATAAATATGAAATTTCAGCTGATGTTTTTCTTTGATTAAAGATTTTATTCGAACAAATCCAAATAGTTTAAATCAAATGGTTCGATCAAAAGTTGATTATTCTAATCGTATTCAACCTGATCCTGATGATGTTTATATCAGATTTCGAAAATTTTTAGTAAATCAAAATGAATAAATTGATTTTTTGTTTTAGTTAAATATGAATAATATGATACGTACAAATTCCTATTCAATATTACCTCCAATATCACCTGGAATTGATTCAAATCGTTTAAGTCGAACACAGTAATTAACTAATTTTTAATCTAAACACAATAATTAATTAATTTTTTGTTTTTGTTTTTCTTACTTTTTAAAGAAATCTATCCAATTCAGCTCTTTATCAAGCTAAACGTAATCCTCAACAATATCGAAATTATCAACAACCTCTACCATTAAATTTACCTGATCACACGGAACATTTAATTGAATTACCAAGTGATATATTTCTTTCATCAAGAACAGGTGATCATTTAAAATTGCACGTCGAACCAGCTTAATATTATTGCACCTATATATTCACTATTTCATAATAAAAATAAACCCTTTAATAAAATAAACCCTTTTGTCTGCTGCATTAATTATTTGTGTTGTGTGCTTTGTTTTTGCTTTTTTTTTTTAAATCTAAATATATGTGTGTGCGCGAATTTAACTGTAGAATTAATTGGCTCATCTCAACATCATGATCAAACTCGAACAAGTAAACCAGGATCTGTCTCAAAAGATAGTATGTTACATAGAATTAGTATTAATTGTTATTAATAGTATTTTTTTTTTCTTTTGTTCATATGATTAGAATCTGATGTATCTATAGATTCTGAAATAGATCAATCAGATGGTGAAAATAATCCATATATTATTAATCATCAACATAGTCAAAATAAACAAAAATCAGGAAAAAAATCAGAAAATGGTAAATAAAACTAAAATTTGATTATTGTTATTTTTTTCTTCTATAATAATTATTCAAACAACTAATAGATTCATTTAAAAAATTAGCAAATCAAAGAATTCTTTTATTTGGCTCTATTAGAGCAGAATCGAGAATATGACATTGATTAACGTTCTAAATTTCGTTTTGCTTTATCGAACCAGAAAAATGTTAATATAATCATATTTTATTTATATCATAGGTCATTATGGTTTTTTTACTGAAGGAAATCCTCCGCAACAACAACAAAAATCAAAACAAAATAATAAATTTCATCCACGATTATTATTTCAAAAAGCAGCTATTGGCATTTTGTTTATAAATATTATCAAACATGATGCTGCTAAAAATCGATTAGTAAGTATAAAAATGACAAGAACAATAAAATAAATTTCTAATCTATGTAAAGAATCGTCGAAGTCAAACATTAAGTGCAACAATACATAAAATTCGTATACAAGAAATAATGGTTGCATTACATCGTGTTTATCTTGAACCTGATGGACCAATTTATAATGCACTTATTCAAGCTATAACTAATTCAATTGAATTAAAACATGCATTAGATAAATCATCAAAATATTATTCTGAAGCAATTAATATTATTGGTCAAGCAGTAAATAATGTTATTTCAAAAATTGTTGATTTTATGGTAAAAAAAAGAATCAATTTAATAAATCAATTTAAAAAAAAACGATTTTTTTTTTCATTTTTTTGTTTTAGCCAAAAGATGGTATTTTAGGTACAGCAAAAAATTCAGCTGTATCAGCACTTATTCAAGATGGAAATCCATTTCCTGATAATTATTTTTGGCAATGTGAAAAAGTAAGGTTTATCTTATTTTTTGTTTTATTTTTATAGATTATTTTCTTGAAGAATATTCTTGAATTTCATAAATCAAAAATTATAAATATAACTAAACAACGAGCAATACTTTTACTTATTGGTATTTTTATCTTTCGAGCACTTGTTACAACAGTAAGTTGAATATTTTAATCAACTAAAATTTTCTTTGATTTTTTGTTTTACTTCATTTTTAAGTTACTTATTAAACCAACTAAATATCGATTTATACTTGGTGAATTACCAAAAAATCAATTAGTTAGTCTTAAAGTTCTAGCATCGGTTATTTCTTATATTGGTCGACGAGCAGTTAAATCCAGTTCTCAAATACTTGTATGTAATTAAAAAAAAATGGAAAAAAAAAATTTAATATTTTTTTTATTAATAGACTTTGCCACATGAATGGGAATCTTCATTATATAGTGATACAGATATTGAACCAATTATTCAACATGCGGAAATCAAATCAATTATAACAACATGTGAAGTAAGTTATTTATTTCACTTCCTTAACACATAAATATAAATATATATATTTATATATATCAATAATCTTTTATTTAATTAAGCAATCATTACGTGATTGGTGTGAAGACTATATTCGTCGTATTGATGCAAGTTTTGGTAAAGAATTACGAACATGAATATGATCATTGACTTATTCCCTAATGTCAAAGTTGCTTTTTTTTCGCTATTCACAATTTGTTTGATTGTTTCTTTTCTTTTTTTTTTTTTTGCTATATATAAATGAATTCCCAGACAGGTTCTACTGTCAAGGTTATCATCATCTTTTTCTTTTGGCTTGTCGATGAAATTCTTAAGGGAAATCGTGTCTTCATATAATTTGTTTTCTTCTCTTATTTATCAGCTACTATGAGTATTCTTCATCGTTATCTAATTGTTCCATGCATACGCTAAAAGTTAATTAAATTTAGCATCCATTCTCTGATGATTAGTCGATCGATCGAACAAGTTTCTTATATATATATATATATATATATATAAATATATTTAGTTTGTTTTTCATTATAAATTCTTTCGTTTATTTCTTATGACTGCTCTCCGAACAAATGTGGTATGAAATGAAAACAAGTGAGAAGACAAAAAAAAAAGAACGAGGAAAAAAAGAAGAAGAATTCAATCACAATTTGGCAACAATATAAAATAGGAACTCGATAGAGAAAGAAAGAAAGAATTAAGACTACATTCAACTGTACAGGACGGCATTCACGTTTTTTATATATGTGCGTATGTCTATTGTAAGCATTCATAAGAGGGATTATGATTTTGATTGAGAATATTTTCTTAATAAATTATTTTTTAATTAAGTAACATCAGTAAGAATTGTACGTGATGATTGTACACGAGATGATAAATGTTGATCTAGTTTTTGATTATCACCTTGTGTATCGATTGTACTTGTACTATTGTTTATTGGTGATGTATTAACACTTCCACTTTTCATTTCTATTTCCTCTGTAAAATACATGAAAGAAAAATAACTATTTAAAATTTAATAAATATAAATATAAAAAACAAACAAATATAAAATAAAACAGCAACAACAACAAGCAAATATCACAACAAAAATATAATAAATGTTGTGTAAAAAAAAAATTAAATATTAAATCTACCATGCAACATATTGGAAACAAATAGGGAGTAGGCAAAAAAAGGGGGAATCATTAGGATATAATTGGTTATTTTACTATATAAACTTACAAAATTTTTATTACAATCATCACAATGCATGGTCATCTAAAGAGATGTAGTAATTTATTAATTTTATTTCTTTTATAATTTCCTCATTTTTTCCCCCTTTTGCTTGTCATGAAAAGAAAAATCATATAGGTCACATAAAAATATACAACGTGCATGTAAAAAAAAATATATAATTTATCATATAAGTGCGTGATGTGAAAATTATAATTCTATTTTGATCGGCATGAGCAGCAAAAAAATATCGTACCTAGTTTTTAAAAATATTTGAAAATCCTATGAATTTCTTTCTTTTAAACTTTGGTCACATGAGAATGATGACTACTAATCTTTGGACTAGGTTGAATCATTGGTATACGTTCTTCATCGTCATGTCCTATGTGAATGAATGAAATATCGACTGGAATTTATGTAATATAAATATTACTAGGAATAATAAGAATTAGAATAAGACACATTGTCATAGTCTTTAGGTTTGATTGCTCGAATAGAAAGAAAATAAATTTCGATGTATGCACGAACAAACAAATGATATAAACATTGGTATCGATGACTCACAAAGAAGTATAGAAACATACGCAAAGAAAGAATATTTCTTCATGATGCTTTTTTTCCTAAGCAGAAATATAGCAACGCCATAGACAAAAAGAAGTATTAGAAAATACTTTTTACTATAAACATAGACAGATGTGTATGAATATATAGATATGTATATATATCTGATGTGAATTACTCTCCGTATAACAATAAATAAGGCACAAAGATAAAATAAAAAAATATATAAGAGCGTAAGGTTCGACAGAAGGAAATAAAGAAAAAAAGAAGTTTAATGGATCAGATGAAATGAATGAGAATAGGAAAACAGAAAAGAAAAGAATGATTGAAGCATGTATATAGTTTATATACCTTCGAGAAATGCTTGAAAATTTTCGGTAACTAAATAAAAAAGTTTAATGACATAAAAGAATTTCAATAATACTTATTTCTCAAAAAAAATTCTCAATATACACAAATATTTTATTACATTTTATGTAAGAAAATCTAATTTTTATTTTTTATTTTTTGATCTTTTTTTAAGAGAGATGTATCTTTATATATAAGGCATAGTGATTATCTTACCAATTCGATTGTGAATAATATTGTTTTCAGTCATGCCAAGTTTGGCAGCCATGCCACCACCACCTTGTTTAATAAGATTTTTTCGTGGTCCACCACCAGGTGGTGCACCTTGGGTATTCATTGTTCCATCTGTTTTTCCAATATCCATACCGAATTTATTCAATGCTCTACTACCACCACCACCACCGGCACCTCCTCCACCTCCAACACCTCCACCACCATGAACAGTTCCTCTTGGTGGTCTAACCGGTTCCACAGCCATAACTCTTCGTCGTTTCTTCGGTAATTTTGAACGTGCTTGTGTATGTGAATAATACATAGCAAAATTAGCAACAATAACAGGAACTGGTAATGCAATTGTTAATACACCTGTTAATGCACATAAACCACCAACCATCATTCCAACATATGTTTTAGGTACCATATCACCATAACCAACTGTTGTCATTGTTACAATAGACCACCAAAGTCCAATCGGTATAGATGTAAAATCATTATCTGGATTTTTTTGTAAACGTTCAGCATAATAAATTAATGAAGCAAATATGACAATGAATAAGACAAGAAAAAATATAAGTAACATTAATTCACGCATTGATGCTGTAAATGTATGTATAAGAATTTTTAATCCACCATAATGACGTGTTAATTTAAATAAACGAAATATACGTGTAATAGAAAAAAATTCAAATAAATCTGTATTTGTTAATGATGCTGGTAAGACTTTATTAAATAATATATCTAAATAAAATGATAATGTTGCAAGAAAATCAATAATGTTCACAGGTGATCTAATAAAACCAAATTTTTTTGGTGATACTATAAAACGTGTTATAATTTCAAATGTAAACCAAACTAAATTAAAAAAAATACCACAATGTTTATTTTCTAAAAAGAAAATTATTTTCAATTTACCATTGCATGCTATTTCAATATATTGAAATGCTTCATGAGCTTCCGTTCGTTCTTTATATAATGTATACGTAGGTGCTGTTAAATTTGTATAATTATTTTCAATTAATGCTATTGTTGGTACACGCATTGTTGGATGAGTTTTTAAACAAAATGATATAATTGAAACAAGTATAAAAAAGATTGAAACAACTTGTATTGCCTAATATAAAAATTATTAATTCAGAATAATACAAAAGAACAAAAAAATAAAACTCATACTTTAGCTGCACTACTAGAATAAGGTTCTTCAAATAATTGCCATATACGTGGTTGTACACGTTTAAACCATGGTAATGTTTTCATATATTCTTGTACACTCATATTTTTATGACGAATTGTTGGATCGAAATCCCAACCAAATTTATGTGGAATTTCTTCCTCTGTTATGGGTTCATCATCGAGATCTAAACGATCAAGACCAACAAGGACATCTTGTGTATCTCTAAAATAATAAAATAAAATAAAACAATATCTATATATATATAATTCGTAATTATATACCGATGAGTTGTATATGTCATCCAACAACAAGGTTCAACTTGATTAGCATCAAGGCCCCAATATTCAAGTTCAGTTTCGAATAATGGACCACAAACATCAGTTGGATAATGTAATTTACCTGTACGGTAATAATTTAATATTTGTGCAAATACACCTGGATGTCGATCGAAATAAAATTCATTAAGGACAGAATCATAATTTGATAGAGCTTCAGTAAGACGGGAAAGACGTGTAGCTGGTATTTTCTTTAATGTTGCTTTGTCTTTAGAAAAAAAAAAAAATAACAGGAAAAACAAATTTACTAAATTAGAAAAAACACGATCAATCAATAAATACATACATGTCTCATGACGAATACCACCCACATTTAGAATAACCCGATTATCAGCATCGGCCATACGATATATATCGACAACTGTCAAGAAGGTTCCAAAATTTGTTTGAACAAAAAGAACATCGATGATGATGACGATGATGCTCTTGTTTATAATTTGAACCGTCAGATCTAGACGTAGCAAGAACGAGTTTATATCTTCATACATATAACTGACGTGTGGCCTGACATGCAAAGCACCGGTCAACAGCAACAGCACAATCTAAAAATAAGTTTCTTTCATTAATGTCAAATTCAAGTACATATAAGTATGCATATATATATATATAAATAAGAACTACATCATCAGCCTAGAAGTTGCTTGTAAAAAAAAAACGAAGAAGAAAAAGAAGTGATTGATGTAGCGATCGGGTGTATGTTGCTCGTAGAAATGAAGAGGAAGTCAAGAGGAATAAAGCAAGATGGAAAGATAGACAAATCAGCTATATGTGAGACAAGTAAATTGCGTTGGGAATGCGATCAAGTCGTGTGCATACGAGTGTTTTGCCAGAACAAATTTTTATGTCGCCGAGCCCTCGCCAGCATGAATGAAGATGATCGAGTGATATGGCAACTGAAGAAGGAAAGAAAAAAAAGATGAGTATTGCTAGAAGATGTATGCATTTTCATATAAAAAGAAAAAGAAAATGCGTTGTCTTTCTTCTATGAGTTGTAATGAAAAAAAAAGTATACCGATACAAACTAAATATAAAAATAAATAAATATATATATTATTCTTACATGTTTTTCATGGTATTTGATTTCTTGACGTATATGCACTTGATTGATTGTGAGAAAAAGAAAAACTCGAAGAAATTGATTAAAAATAAAAATATTAGAAAATATTTTCCAATCTTTTTCAACTCATTTATGTCACGTATTTAAAACAAATGTCAACAGCATTAGAGAGATAACTAAGAAAGCAAGCATAAAGAAGATAAAATCAAAGAATGTTGATTCCTAAATGGAAAAGAAGATAAAAAAAACCGTATTGACAATTAGATAAGACAAATCTTCATTTCGAAAAATATGTTTCTTTGATATTATCTTCTCTTAAGGCTAAATGTCGTAACAAATGGTCGTTACAAATATAGAAATAGCACGACTTAATTGAATTTATTCTTCAGGTTTTTTTTCTTGCCTATTACCGGTGTATTATTGTGAGCCTCGATGTACACACTTATTTACGATGACAGTCAAATTAAAAAACAATCTAACATATGGTCGCCTTGTGGATAGGAATCCGATCATTATTCTTTGTTACATATTCACATAAGAAAGATAGAGAAAAAGACATACAAAGATAAATTGTCAAACGAAGACAGGTTCAAATCAATAATCTTTTTTTCTATTTTTGTTATTCATATCAAGTGTATAGTTTTCTTGAGTTCTATCTTTAAATGAATAGTAATAAAAAAAAGTGAATAGTTCGACGTTATTTTACTTAGTAAAGAAAAAAGATATACGCTTACATATATTATTTCTCTGTTTGCTGTAACTTTACCTTGACAATCTAATTATAATCTTTGCTAGAAGACACAGACTCTCGTGTCTGCGTGTTCAATCTAACGAAGTAGAATTGATCATGAAAAATACGAAGAGAAGAGCAAGGAAAATAGTGGAGAAAAGAAGCGGCAAAAAACAGAACAACGAAAATAAAAGAGATTAAATCGTTGACGCGTATACTGTAACTGGAGAAGTTTGCTTTAGTCTTTTCCGTTAGTATATTCTAACATACACATCTATAATAACGAGAAGGAAAAGAGGAAACATTTATGTCATTGAAAGATGCACAACGCCAAAGGAAGAACTCAACGAAGAAATAGAAAAGAAATTTTGAAAAGGAAGAAAACTGCTTTCCATATAATCAGGTGGAAAACACAGATTCTTTATCTTATCAATTGATGCTTAATATAGAAGATAAAGGAAAAAAAAACGTGTGGAAAAGCACTATGTCAATTTAAAAAGTTTACATGCATAGAATAGCAAGCAAAAAATGTGAATAAAAAACGGAAGAACATCATTACATCTTCATGATTATCACAATTCTAAAAGAAAACTGAATAACAATAGCACAGGATGAACATATATATGTCAAAGAAAGAAAAAAATATAATTTTCAAAAGAAAATATCTAAAAAAACAATGAAGAACAAGAAGAAGAAAACCATGAATGACAGGAAGACCGGTAAACGTCTATCATCATTTCAACCAACAACTAATCCGTAAAATATATAGATGAAAAATTTTTAGTTATGCGTATGCAAGATGATGACTAGAAATGGCAAATAACAGGACGATTAATGTCAAACGATGATGCCTGATAGCATCTCGTCGTGCTTGACATGCACTTTAATAGATGTTGATAGACGGAAAAACTGTATGTATATTAGGGATGTTGATAGCAACAGAAAATACAAAAAAAAAAAAACATCATCAAGAGAAATCTTGTACAGATCTAATAATATTATGGCAAGAGAAAGACAAGAAGAAAAAGAAATATATATCTATATATATACATATATTGAGACGATCGTTTGAGAATAATATTAACAGTTAGACATATGCAATATTCATTCGTTGACATCATATTAAATAAGACGACAAGATAATAATAAGAATGATTCAGTACAAAACATCTCTTTGTATACATGTACAGCATGTCTATCTTACTCACTTTGAGTGTTTGCGATTGTCTAATATTACGTGAGAATTTTCCCTATTTTTATTCACCCTTCTGTAAATCATTATTAGTTTGGGATGATGACTATGTATATGTGAAGCAACTCGGACAACAACGACAATCATAAAAAAAGAAGACGAAGGAGAAAAAGAAGAAGAGTATTTCATTAAGATTGCAATTGCTTTTTTTTCTTCACTCGGTACTACTGCTGTTAATACTACATCTACTACTGCTGTTGTTAGCATTATCTTCTCTCTCAACTTCAGTATTCATCCTCTCAAACACATGTTTCACTTATCTAAATCTAATGCAAGCAATAGAACTATATAGTAATGACTACGATGAGAAGAGCAATGGAAAAGAATTCTTTTTTTTGCTTCTCATTCTATTTTACTTGCTTTTTTTCTACTTTCTCTCTCTCTCTCACTCTTTTTTCCTTTTCATTTTTCCCTTTTTTCTCATTCCCTTGTTCTGCTATGAACGGTCGCAAATTGTAACAAACAAAAAAAAAGAATAGCGCATGACAGAGCAGAGCAGAGTGTTGAGAGAGAGTCATTTTGAAGGAGAGGCAAAAGATGAAGTTTCCTTTGTTCATCAATAAAAAACGCTTTTTTCGCTGTTTTCTCTCCTAGTCTTCTTCTTCTATTCTTGCATACTGCTACAGCCGCCTCCGCGCCTTTAACATTGCCTTGGTCGCGAGCAAGTAATAGAAGAAAGAGTGCAATAAAGCGTCTAAGCTGTTTCCCGTGTTGTTTAAAAGATCGATTTCGCTTTTATTTTCTCGCTTTTCTAATTTTTCCTCTCTCTCTCTCTCCTCTGCAAGTCTGCTTTTCTTACTTGGCAGTAGTTCAACTTGCTAAACGACTATCATAAAACAATGTGCAACATATGTGCATCAGTTTTTTGTGTTAATATCAACTAGAAAGCTTCGGTATTCATAATTCAAATTAACATTGTTACATTAATGATTTTTTTTTGACAAGCATAGATTTATGCCTTTACAGATATAGAAATATGAAAAATAACGAAACTTGTATTAACACTAAATCATTAAGGAAAATATTGATAACATTTGACAGAAAAATTAATCAAATTTAGACTTTTAACGATGACGAAGATACTCTTCTGCTTATATTCAAAGTTTATTATAATCGAGAGTACCTAGCATTTTTGTCATCATTTTGTACAATTGAATCAATGCCAAAAAATAAAATTTTAGAACCAATGAATATATACAATATTGCATTACAATTGTGCAATTTTTGCCACGTATACCATGACAGGATGGCACAACAAATAAAAAAAAGGAGAACACGTTGGTTAATAGGGTATTTTGAAGTGTAAAGAACAAAAAATCGTGTTGTTCATATATATATATATAAGCAAAATTTTTTTCTTCAGTTGATCGACAACATCAAAACAAAAGATTACACATAATATTTTATATACAATATGGTTTATCATTGAAAAAACTGTCATCTTATTTTTCTCAGCACAATGAGGTATGTATACTCATCTTTGGTCTTGATGCTGCTGGAAAAAGAACTATGCTTTATATATCAAAACTTGCCGAAGTCATAACAACAATACCAACAATTGGTCTCAATATTGAAACAGTAATATATAAAAATATAAATATCACAGCTTGGGATGTTGATGGACGCAATAAACTTCGACCGTTATAGCTTCATTATTATGAAAAGGCATCAGCAGTTGTTTTTGTTGTCGATTCAAATGATCGTGATAGAATCGACGAAGCATGTAACGAATTACATGAGATGACAAATGAAGAATTATTAAAAAATTTACCTATTCTCATATTTGCTAATAAACAAGATTTACCAAATGCTTTAACATTTGATGAAATCAAAGAAAAACTAAACTTACCAAATTAGATGAAATGAAATCAAAATGGTATTTACAACCTTCAATAGCTATTGTAGGTGAAAGTATTCATGAAGGTTTTGAATAGTTAGCAACTACAATACAATCAAAAAAAAATGATCTTACACAACCAATTATGGAAACAATAAATGATTCGAAAACAATCAAAGATGATCTTTTATCTTTATGGAATTCAATTAATTTTAACAAATTATTAAATAAATATATTTAATATTTTTTTATCTATAAATTTTTTCTTTTATATGTCAAACTATTCTATATATTGATTTATTAAAAGTAATCTTTTGTTGTTCTAAGATACTAATAAAAACAAATACAATGCATATATATATATATTGACTTGTCCGAGCGTAATGTGGTGACGTTTTGACCACAGTACTATTAACTTTTTTTACCGGTTAGGTTATCTAAGATATCCAACGGAAAAGAAGATCTTCAAACAAGATTCTTATTTTGATGAGAGATCAGTTTAATCAACGTAATGCGATGATGTTAACTTTTGTAATTATTTTTTTTCTAAGCTTACTTTTTCTGTATGCATCGTTGTGTAAAGACAACGTAATTTTTTTTTTCTTAAAAATCACAATAAAAGGTATTAAATTTTATATCTACTAATCATTTCAGTATAGAATGATAAGAAAAAAAACAATAGATTTATTAATATGCCTAACAATGTGTAAGTAACTGATGATGTATAATGCATGACCGATATTTGCATTTATTCTCTCTATCTCATTGCTAATGCTTTATTCAAAACTAAATACATTCCAGAATAGAGTGAAGCAAGCTCTATCTTTCTGGCATTAATACAGTTATTTCATATACATGTATTTGTGTTGTGACTAAGCAAAAATTGAGTAAAAAATTTCCGACATCATAAAACAGAGCATTTTTTTTATATATAATATTACAGCTTTGCTTTACTAGTGGAAAAACCATACACTTTTACAGCATGCCGTTGCTTACTGTTATCATTGTTACCTCAACTGGAATAATTTACAGTATTGAAATGAAGAGTTCTTAGCAGTCATCACCAATTATCGAAGCAATATACTAAGTTCTCTGTTCATTACGTCAATATGTTTTGACAACTTTGCCTCATATTTTATTTCTCGATGCTCATCTGTTACGCCTTAATTGTCCGTCTTCTAGATATATAAGTTCTAAAGATTTAATACCCTTTCCAATGAGAAATAAGTATTGCGGCACGATCAACAAGTCAACAAAACGATAGATAATGAGCTCAGCTGCCAAAACGAATTCAACACGTCACATACACAAAGAAGTCATCAATATTGTGTACAGAGAAATCGATGTATTTTTCTAATCAAAATGCAAAAGAAGTTTCAAAGTAAAAATTCAATTTAAAATTTTTTAAAATAATAAAAAACTGCATAGAAATATTTATTAATGCTTGAAAACATTAACTTCATCGGCCGATAACATTCACTATATATTCACTAACATTTACATACAGATGTAATTCATTTATTGACAAATAATTCGAGATATGTTCTTGTGATTGTACTTCAAAAACATCTTACAAGTGAAAATACAAGCATTGCCAATCAGAAAAATTTATCTGCTTTTGAAGCTTTTTAGAATTTTGACTCTAGAATGGCAAATTCTTAAAGTTTTATGAAAAAAATTTGTTTTGCTGTAAAGCGTCGTAATAGTATTGTTCTTCTCGGGAATCTAAAAAATCAAAAAAATACTCTATTCAAATGATGAAACGTCAGTTTTTCGTGTTTTTGATATAAAATTCATCAAAATCATCCAATTTTTATCATTTTTTATTTCATAGGTTCCAGAGTGAAGAAGGCATAAATATATTGGAGTTCGTTGAACACAGGAAGGACGTACCATTTTTAATCATAACTGTGATGCTATACTTGAGGAGGAAATACTCGTATTTTCACTGTTAAGATATTTTTGAAGTAAAATTCATAACAACATATCTTATATTTTTTGTTCATCAATGAACTGCATCTGTATGCAAGTGTTAATGAATATACAGTGAATGTTATCGACTAGTAAAGTTAATGTTTTTAAGCATTAATGAATGTTTCTATGCAGTTTATTTTTTATTTTAAAATCTTTTAAAATGGATTTTTACTTAGAAATTATTGCGTCTTTCTGTGGGTATTAGCGAAGACAAGTCAGTGTAATGACGTGGTGCATAAGACAGATTTTAGGTATTATGAGGGGTAGGGATCACTTTATGGTCTTTGCTGACAATATATTTTTTCTAGGATTCGTACAAAATGGATATTAGTGAGCATAACTCGTCAGGGTGTAGGTGTTAGTGATATTATCATAAATGAGGATAATCCTATCTTTGTCATCATTCTGTATAAACTAATCAATGTCAAAAAAATTTCAAAATTAATAAATATGTACAATATTACATTACGACTGTACAATATTTGCCATGTATATCATGACAGCATAGTACCACAAATAAAGAAAATAGAATGTATTGTTTGATGACGTATTATGGAGTGTTGAAAAAGAAAAATATTATATATATATATAAGCAAACTTTTTCTTTAGTTCACTGATAATACCAAAACATAATAAAGTAAAAAATTATATATAATATTTAATATACAATAGAAGCTCATCAATACAAAAATTTTCATCCTATTCTTTTAAACAAGAGGAAGTATGCATACACATGTGTGGCCTTTATGCAGCTGGAAAGACAACTATACTTAATATATCAAACTCGATGAATACAGAACAACAATACTAACAATCAGCTTTAATGCTGAAACAGTAATATATAAAAATGTAATTACAATAATTTAAACATATTGGTGGACATGATAAAATTCGACCGTCATGATGTTGTTACTGTGCAAAGATGTCAGCAGTTATTTTTGTTGTCGATTCAAATGGTCGTAATAGAATCGACGAAGCATGTGACGAATTACATCTAATGACAAATTATGAGCTACTGAAAAAGTTACCTATTCTCATATTTGCTAATAAACAAGATTTACCAAATGCTTTAACATTTGATGAAATCAAAGAAAAACTAAACTTACCAAAATTAGATGAAATGAAATCAAAATGGTATTTACAACCTTTAATAGCTATTGTAGGTGAAAGTATTCATGAAGGTTTTGAATAGTTAGCAACCACAATACAATCAAAAAAAAAAAGATCTTACACAACTGATTATTAAAATAATAAATGATTCAAAAATAATCAAAGATGATCTTTTATCTTTACGGAATTCAATTCATTGAAAAATATTATTAAGCAATTTTATTTAATATTTTCTTTCTATAAATTTTTTCTTTTATATGTCAAACTATTCAAAAGTTGATATGTTAATAAATGTTTGTATTATTAGAAGTAAGCTTTTGTTGATCTAGAATACAAATAAAAACAAAAGCACAATATTATATAGATATATGTATTATAGACAAACCTTTCATAAAATTTATGAACTTGTGGAATACCATCATGAGGTGGAAAACGTGCATGAATTCTTTCTTCACCATTTGGTGGAACAAATACTTCCATTCTCTATTAAAGAAAAACAAGCACATATTGATAACATTTGATTTGATTTGATTTGAAGAAATATACTTGTGTTTCATAAGGTTTTGGTTGTTGATCTTCAATTTGTACCGGTATTTGTCTTTTACCAGTTGTTGATTTATTACTTAGAATATAATTTTCATTATTAATTTGTTTACTTTGTTGATAACGACGCCATTGCAGACATAAAATAATAATAGAAATAATCGATGAAACGAAAATAACAATGCATAAGACAAGTAATCCAATCCAAGGATCGTCAATAGATTTATGCACTGGTACATGAAATGAAGTCGGTTGTATGTAATTCATTCTTTCGATTAAAAAAAATCAATAAAATAATACGAATTTAAACTGTAAATAAATATATTCAGATCAATATCTATATGAATTACATTATTCTTACCTGTATTGCCACACAAAAAATTTTGTCAAGGATTTTCCTTTGCAATTGTCAAATGAATATATAAATCAAAAACGAACTTTATATTTTACACATTTCCTTTTCTTTTTTATTCTTCATGTACATAATTCAATCACCAACAGTGAATGACATACAAAGTTAGTTAATCCCTATCTAGTCTGTGTGTGTGTGTGTATATATAAACTTGTGTGGGTATAACCAAGGAGCAAGAGCAAGGTAAATAGATTTGTAATGCAACAGATTGATTTATGCATTTTTTTTTCTTCATAAAACAAATTATCTTCTCTGTTATAATATTTATTAATTAATAGAAAGAAAAAACGACAATGTTTCAAAAAAATAAAAAATAAAAAAATAAATTTCAATTTTTGTTTTATATCTTCTTAAGTCTGTCAGCTAATTGATTATAAATAAATGCTGATGATGTTACTGATGATTGTACTTGTGCATAATTTAAATTTGTCATTTGTTTTGCTTTTAATTGAATTCCTTCGGATGCATTCATATCAACAGCAAATTGTTCTGATGACATTTTATGTCTTGCATCACGTGTTTCTGAACGTTGCAAATAAAAATGTGATATCATATGTATAACATTGCCTTTACCACAATCAAACGTAATAAGTACAGCATATGAATTATATTTTTGATTTAATTGATTTGATTTAATTAAAACACGTACACGTTGTTGATCAATTATTTCAATTGGATATGATGATGATTCAAGCCACCATTGTGGATCAACATGTTTTGCAGCTGGTAAAAATCCAGCTACAATTGGATTTGTTGGATCATTGACTTGTACTCCAATAACTTCATCACCAGTCGTTTGACCATTATGTCGAACAAACTATGATGTAGGAAGTAACAAAAAAATATATAGTATATACGTAAAGGTAAATAATTAACTTACTTCACCAAATGCAACTTCAAGAACATTTTTTAAAGCCCAATCTGTCGTAATTAATTGACCACCATCCTCAACAAATTTACGTAAACGATGAGCAGCATTAGGCGGAAATGAAGTAGCACAATTAACATAAACTGTTTGATCTTTTGGACGCAATGGATAAGTTAATAATTCATCTTGTTGTACAGTTTTAAATGGAATTTTTAAACTTGTCAATACTTGATGTATATGATCATATGTGCCAGGTACAACAATTACTGTATCATGTTGCATTTGATCAAGAAGTTTTTTATCTTCAGCTGATAATTGTTCACGAGCCATGGCCGAACCAAGTTCATATGCATCAGCCATATCGCCGTTAGAAGCAACATTTTGTTGATTTGTATATGAGTATGCCATATTTTGTCAATATATCACAAATTGTAGTATAAATGGTTTTGACTGAGACTTAAAACGTTATTGACATACATATATATATATATATATATCTTCATAAAAACAATGATTCATTCAGCGTCATGCTGTATATAGAACACGTTTCATCAGTTACATGTTAAAGATATTTTAGCGTCATTTTTTTCTTTCTGTTTTTATGTGAAATTCAGTAAAAAAAATAATATTCATTCAAAATAGATGTTGCATTGTATTGTGAAATTACTAAACAGGAAAGATAAACTTCCTGTCACATATGTTTCATTTGAAGTATGAGAATCAAATATACAATAACATATAGGGTTGTCAGATTATTTTTATTCTTTTATCTAAAAAGAATAATGTAAAATTTAACAATTTTTTTCATGCATATTTGTAATCTATATTTAATGAACAGTATACCGACTACATATTGATTACATCATTTCTTTAATCAAAATACATATGATCCAATAATGACCAAAACCAAAGATAAAAACTATAAATTCTCAATTAAAAAAAATGGCATTGGGATTGATGTTTAATATGTCATCATAGCCCTCAAAACTATATATGAGCAAAACTGAGAGAGTAACATTATTAGAAAAATTCTTTGTTTGAATTTGAAATGTAAGTGAACATTTGAATACTATAATAATTATAAGGAACGTAAGACAACAACCCATTGAAATGTCTACTAATATCTATTACAATTGATGCAAGATTTTCAAGTTTTAGAAAAAGCATAACAAATAGTCATCCATAAAATTATTGGCAATAATAAAACTTCATGTCGAAATACTATTAGTGGACGTATGGAAACAAACACTTTTAGATTACTGCTAGTCTTGCCAAGACGTCCTTGTAGACCTAACATGAGTTCAAACGGCGGGTATTAGTTCAGATGGTTCGCTCGTTAATATTGAAACGCAAAACAATTTTTTTTTAAATTTTAAATGTTTTGATGTTTAAAGTATGGTAGTGGGCTGTGGCAAAACATTGATACTGATAAGAAAGATAGACTATTTGTCTTCTTTCTCCGTTTCACTACCATATGTTAAACAGTACAACACCTTTGGACAGAAAAAGAAAATTTAAATAGAAAAGAAATTATATTTCAGTATAAAATCTGAGAATAACAACTTCGTTTTTAGAAACGTCACTAACTGATCCAAAGTTTTATTATGCTATTAATGTTAATAAAACATATAAATTAAGAAATACGAAAGAGTGAAACCTGACTGAATACTAATGAATTAAGTCCTTCCTAATAAATCATACTGATATCATTGTAATTATTGAAGTGCATGATATTTCACTATAATTTTGTAGAATACAAAAATTTTTCTTTAAATCTAAACAAGATGTTCATCACACGAAGCTTTTATCAAACTTTCAATTTATGTTTTTACAAAAAGTTATTTTTTTACTTTCGATGAAAGCAATCAACATATAAGATTATTTCTTGTACATTTTGAAATTCATAGCAATGCAAAAAATTATTCAATTTATAAAAAAAGAAAATCTCGATGAAACTTTTCAATATGAAAAATGTTCACATCGTAAATCTCAATGAGCTTGATCGAAGAAGGCCGATCCATAGGTCATTCATCTAATTATATTGGATTTTTTTTCATTTTTTATAACAGCATATGTTGATGGTTGTTGTTTCAAAAGGAATTTCATCCATTCGGATGTATACTGTTTTGTATGTAATGATGAACCAGCATTGATAGTTGAAAAAACAAGTGTTAATAAAAAAAAATTGATGATTGAAAAAGTTCAATAGGAATAGAATTAGAATTAGGAAAATTATTGATAGATGAGAAGAGATAGGCAAGAATATTTTGTTGAATATAAAGAAATTTCTTTTAAGAGGACAAGAATTTTATCTTTTTCTTTGTTTTACTTTATATTGGTCAGCATTGACATGAGAATTCGATTAAGTTTTGAATTTAAAAACAAAATTATAATAAGAATAAAGCTTTATAAACAAGATAAACTAATTAATTCAGACAAGAATTTGCAAAATAAAGTTATATTACACACCATAAAAAACTTTAATGTTTTCCGGAGATTTTTTTCTTTTACTGTATTATAACAAAATCCGATCCAAAATTAACCAAGAATGAGTATACATCATATACCATCGATTGTAGTATTTAGACTACAAATTCAACTTTCCATTTCAATAGTGTATACAATCTTTTAGTATACTCTAGTATCATAATTATAAAACACACATGTGGTGCAATTCACATTTCTTTTTTAAAAACCAGCCGTATCAACCTCCCTGCTTGTCTGAATAAATGCCTTAAAAAAAACCAATATTTCTCTGTTATTAAGCAAACTTACCTATCACATATAATTATTTGCTGTTCATTTTAGAAATGTTTTAACCAATGGAATAATTATACGAGGACTTTCGAAAAAAAAACAAACTTTAATGGAAACATTTTTCGAAAACTTCACATTTTATTCAAGATTCGACCTATCATAATATCGAATTAACCCGGTCCAGTCTATTGAGACCCCTGGTTCATCTTTCTATTTAAAAGAAAGTATATAAATACAAGATTATTTTCTGAATCTTCTCAATGAGTTTTTGAATGTATTTAGTTTTCAAGAAAAAAAAAGAAGATGAAGAAAGGCATAAACTACATACAAAATAGGGCACAGATCCACATATATATTCAAATTTCTCTTATAAAATAAATTGGATAGAATTAAAAATGTCTTCTATTTCTATTATATATGTATGTCTTTTTCATTTATATTCAACTCCAACAGTTGACGAATTTTTCGGTGGCATTGATCCAATATTAGCCAATAACATTTTCAGTTCTCCAATAGCTTTTCCAGGATTTAAACCCTATTTAAAAAAAAAATAAAAAGAAACTTTGTTTAATTTATTAAGTTATTTATTATACTTTTGGACAAGATTCAGCACAATTCATAATTGTATGACAACGATAAACTGAAAATGAATCACGAAATTGTTCCAGACGTTCTTTTGTATATTCATCACGTGAATCAACAATCCATCTAAGAAACAATTTCAATTAAATTATGTTCCATATACAAAGAAAAATAAAAGATATACTTATAAGCTTGCATAAGAACAGCAGGTCCAAGATATTTATCAGCATTCCACCAATAACTTGGACATGATGTTGAACAACAAGCGCAAAGAATACATTCATACATGCCATCCTAAAATTAATTTTTTTTTAATAAATTTTTCTAATGAACTTTTTGTCGAAAAAAAAAAAATAACTCTACCAATTTTTTACGATCCTCAACACTTTGATAAAGTTGTTTGTCACCAACTGGTGTTGATGTTTTACGTTTTAAAAAAGGTTCTATTGTTTTATATTGCATATAAAAATTTGTAAAATCCTGTACAAAATAAATTAATATATAAGCAAAAAGTAAAGAGAATTCTAAATTATTTAATATAAATATACCGGAACAAGATCTTTGATAACATACATATGTGGAAGTGGATGAATTTTTAATGGTTTATTTGAATCTTCAATTTTGCTAGAAAAATAAAACAAAAACAACTGGATAGAAAACAAAAAAAACAAACAATCAAAACAATTCTTCAAACCAGATACAAGCAAGTGTATTTCGTCCATCAATATTCATTGAGCAACTTCCACAAATACCTTCACGACATGAACGACGAAAAGCTAATGTAGTATCTTGTTCATTTTTTATTTTAATAAGAGCATCAAGAACCATTGGACCACAGCTTAAAAACAAGAAAAAATTTAATTTTCTTTTTTCTTTGTTAGTAAAAACATACTCATTTAAATCTATTTTATAATCTTGTAAATAAGGCTTTTTATCTGGTTCTTCAGGGTTCTAAAAAGATAACAAAAAAAAAATACATCAATAAAATGATTCAATAATAATGAAACAGAATTCTATACCCAGCGATAAATTGAAACAGTTTTTATACGCGATGATGCTTCACGGTTTTTTTCTGGTGCAGTGGTTGTAGATGCTCCAACTGTTGCATTACGTACCTAAATTATTAAAATTATATATTTCATAGGTATTAACTGAATATACATACTTGCGCTAAAAAAAATCGACCTACACCACTAATTGGTGTTGTCGAATTTGTAAGTACACGAAACATCTAGATAAAATAAAAATTTTTGAAGAAATAGTATTGTATTTTGACAATGAGAAAATAAAAGTACACAAAATTTTCGAGTAATAAGTACACACTTCGTATACACAAACTAAAAACCATTCATGCAATCATTTAAAAGATGTCGCTTAATAACACGAGAATAGAATTGTTGTTATACGATAATATAAGAGAAAAAAATATCAAGAATAGTTCATTCGGACTGGAGACTTTAGACAAACAGTTGCTATGATTGAAGTAAAATGGATTTTGTGAAATCTTAAATTTCTTAATTAAAATGATCCGAAAAAAAAAACAAACATTCTTGATATTCACTTATCTCAATTGATAAAGAGACTCTGGTTTCGTATCACAGCAAGTCTAAATTCAGTACTATTGATAGTATACAATTACACTTGTATGATTCATTAATATATTTCGGTGTACACTACTCAATTATTGTTCAATTCTCATACTGTTAGTAGACAACGAGTAATTAATGCTTTATCGTTCGATCCTATTAGTTATTCAAATTGCTATTATTGATGACTAGACATGAGCAAGAACAATAGTTTTTGGTTCCGGTCTCGGCGGAACTAGGACCGGAACCGTCTTGCCCATATCCATTAATCATTGCCGAGAGAACTGTTCCAGGTATCAAATCGTTTTTCGACCGTGATGAAATGAGTTTTTCAATAAAAAGCTGTGGATCCCTTTAAGTCATGTGATAAGTTTCGACTTCAAAATTTGCATGGACAAAGTTCTCAATGATATTAATTGATTGTACAAGTTGTAACTTTTCTAGTATCTCCTGCTCTGAGATATTCAATATTCGAAATTCTGTCATATGTAAAAGCAAATTTTGTTCTCCATAAAAGGAAATATTAGTTTCACAATCTACTAACCTCATCGAGAACTTTATTCGTGCAAAAGTTTGAAGTCACAAGTCGACTTTCCACGTGACTACAGCTTTTTGTTGAACAATTCAGTAAAACATTGATATGTCGAGAACGAAAATCGACACAATACTCTCCAACTGATCACTTCTTTTATTTATATATTTTCTTAAAATATTCTATTAATTAACAAGACTACTAATAGGAAATTAATCGATATATTTTATTGATGATTTATTTTTGCTATAATAAAATAAAATTAGAATATAAATGCTATTTGAACCATGATTTCTTTTTTCTATACAAAAAAATAAAATAATGATTAAGTTTTTGTCACTTGTGAAAGAGTTGGTAGAAAATATTTTGGTGCAAGTTTGAGAGTAAGTAAATATGGTTCAGTATCTTCAAATTCAATATCTTCTGTAAAAATTTGGCGACGAAATGGATCGAGAAAAAGTTTTCTCACTGGATAATTAACACATCGTCCCATACTAAATTCACCTGGTTCAAATCGATGTTCATGTGGAAGATAAATTGCTACAAAAAGAAAATCTATTTTTCCTAAGAAAAAAAAAATCAATTTTATAAATTTTATTACGATTTCGTTTAATTGGTCGATGAAAATCAGTATGTGATTCGCCCAATCGTACAAGTGCTGTTGGTCTATAAATGAAAAACGAAACACAAATCTTTCTCATCAAATATCAAAAAAGTATAAAACTTAAGTTTACTTATTAATTTTTGGTAAAACAAGAATTGTATTATTATCAGGTTTTTCTCTTGGTTGATTACGTTCATTTATTTGTTCTTGAGTTATTTCAACAAAATAATTAATTACTTCAATTGATGATATATTACTTGAAATTATACGTGGTAATGCATCTAATGTTACTGTTAAATTTTTACCATTAACTGATGATCTTGTCTAAAAGAAAAATATAATTAAATTAAATATTGAGATTTAACAAAAAAAAACAAAACAAAAAGAACATACTGATAATGATGTATCACCAGTTAAAGCTCTTGATGTTGCATTACTTATTTGTACATGTATATCACCATTCTTCAATCGAACATGCATTTCTTCAATATGTGTACGAAATGCTCGTATCCATCTATTTAAATAAAAAGGAAATAAAGTTAATAAAACATTCATTTTTATGTAAAGTATTGTGTCCTATATGCAAAAAAAAATTAGAGAAATGTATTAATGTTTAGATACATTAGTGAATTATTAAAAAGTTGTTACTTCTTATTGAATATTTAAGTAAAATTAATTGATAGAAAAAATTAATTATTTTAAATAAAATATCCTACTTTCGACTAATGAACAAATCTCTTCAGTTGCTCCCGTTCGATTTCAATGTTTTTTTCTATCTATAGATACTACATTGTATTTTAATAAAAACTCTAATAGGATTTGAGTTCCTATTGAGATTTTGACTAAGTTATCAAAATTTGATTTGAAACATTGCGTATATAGAGAACTCAATTAGATTAGCTTTCATAAAAAGAATTCAAAAGTTTTGAACAAAGTCCCTTTGAGATATGAAACTTTCAAGATATAGACTCTTTTTCATAAATAGTGTATACTATAACATGCATTTTTTGAAAATTTCATATCTCGGCGAGACTTTGTTCAAAGCTTCTGAATTTTTTTATGGAAAATCTTCTATTAAAAACTCGATAGTTTAGCCAAATATCAATATGAACCAAAATCTTTTTAAGATTTTTATACAACACTATGCGATATCGGTAGACAAAAAAAAATCATTGAAATCGGAAGGAAGTAGCTAAAGAAGTGCCCTCATAAATTCATACAAATGTTAAGACTATCGAGTACCTTTCTACCGTAAATTAGAAGCCTACTCTATCTGAACAAGCGTAAAATAACAATGTAGGTCACCGAATAGATTAGTTCGATTGCTTTTCACTTCTTTGATGTATCTTATTTCGTTTGTTCTACAATACACTGATGACAGATGAACGTGTGAATGAGAAAAGTAATGCAATGAATGCATTACTCAGATTATCTGATAATGTAGAACTGGAAAAGTATACAAGTCAATTTTCGATGCGTCGGTAACTATCATAGTTTGTATCAAAGTTCTTAGATAGTTTAGAAAACTTCAATTTATCAAATTTTCTGTACTTTCATCCCTTGAAAACGAATCAAATCATAGTTATAACACAACAAAATGTGATCACAATAAAATCCCACCTACATACTTTTGACCTGAGAAACAAATCAGAAATTTACCTTTGAAATCAATGTAATACAACTTTGGAAAAGTTTGTATGTCATAAAAAAGGACTATATCTTTATAACAAGAGTGAACTCAAACAACATTCAAATATTTTTTTCTATACGAATTCTCATCGATTAATATGTCAAAAATATTATGAAAGTTTTGACGAAGGAAAGAGTCTGATAAGATATTATCTACCTCATTTTTTTTTGCATTCCTAACTACTTTGAATACATACTGTCGAAGCCATTCAAAAGCAAGTGCTTTTATTCCTACACGTCGTGATTGATTTGGATCAAGTTCCCATAATTTCCATGAATCCATTTCATTATAAAAATGTCCAAATGGATCATCTAAACCACATTGTTGAAACAAAGCTTTAACGAATGCTCTAATAAAATAAAATTTTAATAAAAAAAAAAAAAGAAAAAAATTGTTTTTTATTTTAATAATAATTCTCTACCGAATATGATCACCACCATCTAAATACCAATAAATAAATTCAGCAACAACTTCCATAGTCATTTTATTCAAATGAGCTAATAAACGAAGATAAGTTGAAATAAGTTCAATATCATGTATTCCATAATTAGGTGGATTAAATTTAGTTAAATGAAATAAAATTCTCTCAATTAATGTATCACGTGTTTGATCATTTATTGAATTTGTACGATAGAAATTTTCAAGTTCCTGTAAAACTATAATTCGATTTTCAATATTAGAAATAAAATCTAGACGTTGTAATACATCAGATGGAAATGCATTTTCATCACAATTTTCAAGAAAAATCTATAAGAAATGAATAATTTTATTTCAATTTTCATTAGAATTGAAAAAAAAATGAGACATACGTCGACTTTGACTAATGGATATTGTTCTTCAAACCAATTTAATTCTTTAAGTTTATCAACAAAACGTACAAATGATGGTGAAAATTGACGTGGAGTTTTAACACGTGTTTCGACTGTTTGTGTTGATTCAGTAACAATTGGTATTAATGGTTTGACAGGTATTCGAGCTGGTTTTGATGGTGGAGAAGGTTTTACAACTACTGGTGGACGTCGTAATGGAGTTTGTCGAGCTAATCGATTAGTTGTTTGTGATGAACTTGGAGGTGCTCCAGGTTCCTTTCAATAAATAATTAAAATAAGAATCATCTAAAAGTTGAAAAATGAAAGATTTACTGGTTGTTTGGATTCATCGATGACAGGTTCTTCTTGTGGTGGTGGTGATGGTTCAACAACTTGGTGTGCAAGATCAGTTAATTGTTTCATAAAATCACTTTGAGTTTTCTTTTTCTGTTTTTCTAAACGATCATCCATATCATCTTCATCGGCAGCGAGTTTCTTTTTCATTGTTGCTTCTATTAATTCTTTCCATTCAGCTTCTTCATCCTAAATGAAATTTTTTTAAAAATATTTATAATGAAAATGAAATATTGTTTTCTTTTTTTTTTTTTTTGTTTTCTATATCAAATGGATAGGTTATTATTTGTGCAAATGAATAGGAAAATAAAAGAATGTGTATTATTCATGTGTACATAGGGATACATTATCCTTACAATTGATTGAGGAATTTGAATTTCTTTAGCTTTTTCTGCTAAACTCTGTATAGATATACATATATATATATATATATAAAGAAAAGTTATTATTTAAAATTATTATTATTTGACTTACAACTGGTGTAGTTTTTTCTAATGCTTGTAATTGTTCTTCAGATAAAACAGGTGGTACCCATTCTTCTCGCTCTTGTTTTTTCGGTTGTCGATTAGGCCAAAGTAATTTAGCCTAAATGAATAAAAAATAAAATAATCGATGTTAAATATTTATATATTATTATTTTTCTTACTAATACAGAATTAGGAACAATAGCACCAGGTCCATATTGAGGACGATCACCAGGTAATGTTATCTTTTCAACATTATTATTAAGTAATTTTTTAAGTTCATATTTATCTTGCTGTTGTTTAATAATACGAATATCATCATTAAGAAATGGTGGTTGATTACGATAGTGTTCTTGAAGTTCTGATAATTTTTCTTGACGTTTTTCATAGAATTTTGATAAAGGATCTTGATTTGCTTCTTTTACTGAAGGGAAAAATCCATCATCATCTATTTGAATCACATACGGATCAGGTTCTAAATCAAACATCAAAATCATAATAAAATTCTAATAAAAATTCTTATCCTACTTGTTATTGGTGGACCAAATAATTCTTGTTCTGTTAATTTATACATATCCTCATCTAATAACTAAAATATTCAATAGATTAAATAGAAAATTTATCAAGTAAAATAAAATCTTACGCCTTTTTTTGGTTCTTTTAAATAAATTTTCATATATTCATTAAAAGCTTCTTTTCGAACTTTTGATGATATTTTATATTTTTTAGTTCGATGAATTTTTCCTTCAGCAATTTGTGCAATTTCTAAATCACGTTTTTCTAATTTTTCTAGCTCCTTAAATAAACAAGAATATTTTAATGTTTTGTTTTTTTTCAAATTCTTTTTTTCTTTGCTTATTTTACTTGAGTTTTTAATTTCATGTCTTCAACTGATTTTGCCTGAAATGCTGAAATATCAACATTTTCAGGAACAATATTCAATGGCCTATTTTAAAAATAGTTCAAAATTTAAAATAAAATTTAAAACTAATGTTTTCTTTTTTATTTTTACGAACATTTTTTCAGCTTTATGAGCTCGTTTTAAACGAATAAGATCTGCTGATGACATACGAGTTATTTGTGTATTATCGATTTCTTCACTTTCTTTTATTTCTGGTATTGTTGGTTTAAATTCCATTGATATTGTTTTAAATATAATAGCTTTTGGTAAATCTTTAATTTAAAATAAAAAAGTTATATATATATATATATATGTATATAACATATGGTGCACAAGTAATTCGATAAACATCGGTCCCTATTTCTCTTCGACAGATGGGCATTCAAAGCAAAACTTATTTTATTAAAAATAGAGAATTTTTTTCTCTTTTGAACTCTATTTAACTTAATTTTGTTATACATTCACAAAGAAAATGACATGAGAACAAAGAGCAATACTCGCACAACGAATTTGTAATAATTTTTTATTTATTCTTAAATCAATTTCTGTAAAATAACAGTTAATTATTTTATAAGGGAAGGTATTCCCCCAAGAACAACAATTTAATGAATACATCACATTTTGAGGGTGCTTCTCTTTTCTATTCTGTAGATATCGACAAAATGGGTCCGGTTCCACCAGAACCAGAACAAAAAAAAACGACTTGTCTCGCTCATGTCTACTATTGCATTATTTCGTTTATGAGTGTGTAATAAAAAAAAACCAACATATATACAACTCGAAAGAAAGACAGAGACCGACATTTATCCAATCAGTTTTGTATGAGATGTTATGTTTATTTGTGTGATAGACTTACATGATGAATGTAGCATTTTATATAGATGATCACCTATACCAAGAATTAAATCTCCAGAATCATTTGAAAAATGTAACGAATGAATATTATCATGAATAACAATCATTCTTTTAAAAAAGAAAATAATTTATTAGAATAAATAAATTTTTTATTTTTCTATTCTTAAAACCTGATTAACTGATTTTTTCCATTCCATATTCTTAATGTACCATCAAGACTACCAGTAGCAATTAATTTTAATTTTGAACAACCAGATATTGCTGATATTTTATCACAATGATCATTTTCTGGTAAATGATCAAATCGTTCTTGAAATTTCAAAATAAAATTAAAAAAAAACAGTTCTTTATTAAACTTTTTAATAAATAATTTTACCATTATTTTCTAAATTATAAACCATTAATGAATGTGTCAGTGTTGATTCTTCTCGAAAAGCAACAGCAAGTGAATTTTTTACTATAGTTAAATGAACTGGTGGTAAAGCACAAAATATTGATCGAACAACTGAAAGTGATTCAACAGCATAAGGAAAAACTCGCCAAATTCGAATAATTAAATCTGAACAATAAAAAACAATCCAATACAACAATACATTAAAATGAGACAAGAGAACTATTACCAACACCACATGATATAATCTGATCAGCACTGGCATGTGCAATAATATCAGCAACCGGACGAGCAGAATGCATCTAGATTAAACAAAAAAAACCATTTTCAATAACACATCACTAGCATGAATAGAAATCTACGTGATTAGCTTTAATCTTGGGCTCCGGTCACTGAGACTACTAGAAAAAAAATTTGTTGAGATTGGGACTGGATTAGATTTACCAAAGCTATAACCGAGACTACTAGAAAAGAAGTTACGAAGGTCAGATCGAGACTAGAGTCCGTCGGGTTGGTCTCAGATATGAACCCCAAAAAATTTTGAACCCGACGGGCTTTGACCGAGACTAAAAAAACCATAGTCTCATACATCTCTGATCATGAATAAGATTAACTTGATATTTTCCTATTGTTCCTTTAGCAATCAATTTCTTCCAATTGAATCAAAAAGAATTCGTTTAAGATTTTCGAAATTTTTGAAATAATATATTTCTATAAGTAAAATGTTGATCATAAAAGATTTATTTGTATACATACATCCAAAGAAAAATCAATTTCTCCAGTATGCCATTTTAAAACAGCAATACAACCATTATTTAATCCAGCAATTAATAATGTTCGACTAAAACCTTTTAATGCAATATGTATTAATTCACTACTTGGCTTGGTTACTAATGCTTTAAGCATTGGTGTTTCTTCCATATTACTCTTTGCTACATATTCATAAATTAATAAACAATTAATTGAATCTAAAATATATGAAAATATAATCTTTAATCAGGAAAAACAGATTTTCTTTTTACATTCTGTTGTATCAAATTGTTGAACAATTTTACAAGGATTTAATGATGTATCTGCTTTTATAAGTCTATTACCATTACTAACAAAAAGTGTATCTAAAATCAAATGTTTTCAATTGAAATTTAAGAAGGAAAAAAAAACAACGATAATTATACTTTCACCAATTGCATAAGCACATGATGTAGCTTTAAAATTCAAATCACAAACAAGACTTGTTAATATATCACCAGTAGCAGAAGCAATTATTCGTACAGTTGAATCTTTACATAAAAGAGCCGATCGTGTTGGATAATCAGGATGTGTTGTACAAATTATTTTTATAATAGGTGATCTGATAAAAAAAAAATATTTTCAAATTTTCTTTTTTTCACTCTCTTCCAAGTTCTTTTTTTTACAAACCCAATAAAACTTAAAAAATCACAATAATGTTTAATACACCATAATTGTAAACATTTAGTTGATGCTACAATAAATTTTTCATAATTTCGCGTTACATTCATTTGAGATATTGGTTCAGGCACTTTAATACTAAATCAAAAAAAAAAAGAAAAGCAAATGTATAAATGAAATTAAAAAAAATTAAATTCACGTACACATCAACAACATCACCATATTCAAGACTCCATACACGAATTGTTCGATCTTGACTACTCGAAATAACATAAGGTCCAAATGGATGCTTACTTAAACATAATATTCGATCTTGATGACCAACATAAGCATATAAAATAAACCAACGATCATCCCAAACTTTAACTAATAAATAAAACAAAAAAAAAACATAGATTTTATAAATAAATTAAAACTTGTTTTTCTTTTGTAAACAAACTTGATCCATCACGACCAGCTGTCACAAGAACATCACGTAGTTCAATAAAAAGCATTCCAACAATTGGTCGAACATGTAAATCTTGTTTAGTTGAAAAAACTTTTCCTTCATCTGCTACATTAAAAGCCTATGATAACAAAAAAAAAATCAAAACAAAAATTTTTTTCAATAAACATATTTCAAATAAATACCAAAACATCATAACCCGATGTAACAAATAATCGTTGAATAGAACCATTTGTTTGTTGAGCAGCCATTATATTAAACTCTATATCATCTGTATAACCTTCTCGACATTCAAATTTAGGTAATAAATGTTTTCGATTATAACGAAATTGCCAAACCTTAAAAAATTTTTATTCAAAAGAAAAAAACCAATAGAAATAAAACATACAGTAACACCTCTTCCACAAGTAAATACATCTGATGTCATTTCATTATAACTTAAATCACCAATATTATAATCACAAGTTGATGTTGATAAAATTTCAAGATCAGAACTAAATACATGAATTTCTCTTGACCAACGTGACCAAGCAATAAATTCATCTTCGTTTATACAATAAAATAATTGATCAAATGCTATATCAAGTTTCAATTTTTTATATGCTCGACCATCAGAATGATATATACGAGCAATTCTTTTATGATCAAAACTAATAATTTCCTTTTTTTTTTTTAACGAAAACATACAAGAATGAGTTGCATATTAACTAAACTGATCATACTTACTTTTCGTTTAATATTAAATGAAATACATTTAACTTGAATATCATGATTTATATTTCGTACAAAATGTAGACCATGTGATCGTTCAATATCTATATATTCAAAAATTTACAGAACTTTGCTGACAATATTATTCGAATTTCAATGATAGTAAGGAACAATTATTCAAAGAGTAGGAAAAAAAATCAATAATTTATTAATAAAAAAGTAACGAGAGAAATCTTTCAACTGATAAATTGCTTTTGAGTCAGGATTAAGTATGCACCAGTTTCAATAACTGTTACTCATTTAACTCGTTCAGTAGTATGTGATTTTTTTTCCAAGCCTGTTTAATTGCATCAGCTTAATACTATTAAAATACTAGTGCATACCTAATCGAGACTATGTGTATTATGTAGATCCTAATGAGCTTTGAATACTTTGAAAATAGTCGTGACACTTGACTTATTACTGCTTTTTTACGATACTTTTTAAGCCAATGCTATGATTCCGCTCAGGAACACTGAGAGAATTCATTTCCGAATTTCAACTTGCAACTTTATATAGAGACACGAGTTGAGAACAGTTCATTGTAAAAATTTCAGATCTTTTGATTTGCTTCTTTTCTGAAATAAGAATATCGGATGTGCTTGTATATATGAGCAAAGTGAAAGACTAGCTTTTATCTTAGCTATATCTTAAGATACGAGCAATGAAATGATCTGAAATTTTCAAATAAAAACTATTCTCATTAAGTTATGTCTCTATGGAGAATTTCAAGTCAAAATTCGAAAATGATTTTTCCAAGTATTTCTGAAGGATCGTAAAAACACAACATGTCGGAAACAATAAACCAAAGACCTGAGTTCTTCTCAGAGCATTCATAGTTCATTATGGCCAATATGATTCTTATAGCCTCGACTCAAAAGCGATTAATTTAGTTGGAGGACTTCTCTCGTAAGACTACATCTTACAATAGATTAACTGTATGCTTCATCTACGATGATGATAGATCATTCAAATGTCGAAACAATTTTATAAATAGATAAGCTAGTAGTGTGAAACAACATTGAATACTCATATATAGTCACATATTTAGAAAACTGAAGAAGAAACCACAGGTGTAGAATCTGTCGCTAAAATGGAAATTTTTTCTTACTATCAAAATAAAAGAAAACTTGAATTTTCTTTTTCATTCACTCATCCGAAGAAAACGAAACGGAAATCGACTTACTTAATACACAAAAAAACTAATCTTTATTAATCATCAATTAATAGAAGTAGTTTTCATTCCATAAATGTACTGTATAATTACATGAAAAAAGAAGCTTGTTTCAATACTTTCCTATCAATAGCTAAATCCCAGAAGTTGTGTACGAAGTCTGTCCTCTAATTGCTAGAAGAGAATCATTTCTTTATTGAAATTTTCAAATGAAAAATTTTCTCCCAACACGCGTTGATGCACATGAGTAGACTCTATACTTCTGGAAGGAACTAATCATAAAGAACAAGTAGAAGCAAGATGGAATTTGTATCATTCAAGGTTAAGAATCAACATTGACAAAGTTTTACTTTTATTCAAAAGATTCAATTTCTTCTTCGATTATAACATGCTCAATAGTTTTATCATTACCTTTCTAGCATATTAGTTTGTCTGATATTTTATAAAATAGAACTATGCAAAAGTAAATCAACATTATTTTAAAAACTCTAATTATTGAATTTTCAACAAAATAATGAATTTATTTCGTACCAGCATCATCAGCACGTGAAACAGCTTCAATTGTTCGACGAATCGAACATCGCAATAGTCTCCATAAATATTGTGCTCGATTTTCTCCATATTTTGTTGGTGCAATTAATAATTTCGTTCGTTGTGTACTATAATTTGATTGAGCCCGAGAAACAACCGGTGTTGTTTCATCAATAGTTGCCTCAGAATTTTCTTCTACTTCATTATCTTTATTAATTGCCATGTTTCTTTCTTTTTACCTCTTTCAATTCTCAATAACAAAAAAAATTCACCTTTTAAATTTATTTCTTTTTTTTTTTTTCTTTCATAACCAATCATGATAATATTGCTCGCCATTTACATTCAACATTTATGACTATTGCTAAGCAGCAAGCAATAGCAAAAAAAAAAGAATTACATTTCACACGCAAAAGAAAAAAAAATTATATCTGACATTTACAAAATAATAATTAGACTCGTCCATTTTTATCTGATTTATCATATTGTGGCCAACGATATTTTTTATCTGTTGTACTTGTGACTATATCTGGCTTGAAATTCATATTCTAAATAATCAAAATAAATGATAGAAAGATTAATTAATATATAATTAAATACAAACTTCTATAAAAGCTTCTTTCTGTCTACTTTTAGGTTTAAGTACTGAAGCAATCATTTTTTGTAATAATTGAGCACCTGAAAATATTATAAAATATTATTTCGAATTCACTAAAAACAACATAAAATCTAACCTTTTTCTTCATCATATTCTTCTTCATCATCTTCATGATGTTCATTTCGATTCTAAAAAAAATAAACATATGAATTTAATATTAAAACAAAAAACAATCTCATAAAAAAAACTTACTGGAATTATTTCTTGTTCTTTACCTTTAAATTCTTTTCTTGATGCAGCCAACTGATGAATACGCTTTAATCTTTGTTGTATATCATCATTAACTGATATATTTTCATTACAACGACTATTAGCTATTGATCTTAAAGACATTGCACTAAGTGCACTATTTATTGATGATGTTTCATCAGCTTCTTCACATTGAAATACTTTTATTTCATCGGGTAATGGTTCAATATTTTCATACATATTAAATGTACGAAATAGATCATTCATTTTCATAATTTCATTTGGATCTATAAAAAATAGACAAAAAAAATATTTTGTTATTTAAAAAAAAAAAACGACAATAACAAAGAAAAAACCTTTAGTATTAGTTTGTTGGTTCGCCATTGGAAGACTAAAGCTGCAATATGTATGTTTGTCTGAAATACAATCGGACAAATATATGGATTAAAACAATGGATATAAACGAATAGGACAACCGTTGCATGCCCTCTGTTTGTATATTGAGGTTCTTTCATCTTTTTTTTTTTCCTGTTCTACACTTTCGCAGCTTGACGATGGCGGCGGCGGTCGTGACGATTGAAGAAACAAAAAAAAAATTGACCAGCGCTTGTTTTCGCTTTTCTTTTATATTTAGATAACAATTGATGTACATGGAAAACAAGAAAATATATTACATTTGTGAAGATGCGTAAGACACTCGAGGAAATATGACAACATTCTATAAAGGAATTTATTTATTGTCACTTTGTTATGAAAATAAAATAATTCAGATTATTTTTTTTAGCAGAAAAAAACATATTTAGAAGTCATATAGAATACAAGCCAAATACAACACAGCTTACGTTTGATTCTGTTTAAAAGGGGAAAGAATGAAGGGAAAAAGTCTTCGAAAGCTACAGAGAAATCATTTATTCATCAATTTTTTTCAGAAAAAGTTATTCTAAGCTGACACTTTTAATACTCTCGTTAGTTATCACGAACACTTCTGTCCTTTGCGCTATTTATTGCGTGTGGGTATGATTGTTCTTCTTTTCTTCATTCACACCCTTCACTATTGTGGAAGAGGAATAAAATCGACCCATTTAAAACTTTATTACTTCATCTAAAAAATTGATTGAGCATTGTCTATGGTGAGTTTACAAAAACTGGTTGATACAAAGATTAGTCAAGTAAAATGGATGTCGACTAGTTATCAGAACATTTACTTTTAAGTGACAGAAAAAAATAAAAATAAAGAGTGGGTCTTCATACAGGTTTTCTTTCACATTCATACCACATTCTCAAAAATACTTTCTTAGTTCCATTTTTCTATCAGATTTAATTTTGAAAAGAAATTCTAGTTCATATGATGGATGTATCAGAAGAGTATGTGTCACTTTGTAAAGATTTTGTAGTTTGTTAATAGTGTCTTCCGTCTTTTGTTTTTTATTGGTTTAGCTTATTTATCTGAGTTGAAGCTTTTACTATGAGTTTCTCTACTATTTTTCGTTTTCTCATCTATTGCATTCTACAAAAGTGTTGTAAGTATGATTCCGAAAAAGTATACTAATTATATCAGTATTTTATGGATACGATTGAAAATTGATGTATTTTATGATAAGATATTGATCAGATACCTAATAAGCTACTTCATTGAGACTTGTACAGTACCTATTAAACGAATTTTAGGTATGTTGATGGTCAAATCATACGTTTGATGTTTGTATTATTTTCTGTCTTTTTAATATATTACTCTTCAAAATATAATCGGATTTAGTTTCTCTTTGAGAGAAAATAGATGGTTTTATATAAAAAATTGCAAATAGAATTTCTCTTTTACATAGGCAATCTATTCTTCCGAAGGATTAAATATGTTAGCTATAATGTAGAATGCTAGGAAAATTTAGGAGGAGAAAATTATCCAGCTTCCCCCCTCCTGATCGTATGGTCTGAGATACAATATCAGTAAATATTTGTATATCTTTTTATTAAATATTATGATTAGAGTTCGTTGTTCATAACTGCTTCTATCGAACATGACAACTAAAAATTAATTAAAAAAATAAAATAAAATAATGGTGAAATCAAAAGTAAAAGCAAGAAGAACAATGTACACTCAAAAATTCAAATAAAATATTTCAAGATTGTGACTGATATATTTTTAAGAATGACATATCCCCAACATATGAAATTGGTTTTCAGATAATTATAATAAAAAAAGAACAAAATCAAATGCTGATCAATAAAAAGAGTCCATTTGCAGTATTCGCATGTAGCTTAATCTATTATTTATGAAAAATGTAAAATTCATTAAAAATTTTACAGAAAAATAACTGCAAAAACAAACTTAATTTCATACAGCTGTAACTGTAGCATGTCTTTATCTAATATCAATAGATTTCAAATATATTTTCTTTATAGTTCGAGATTATAATACATAGTCATATGTTTTTCGATGATTATTTAACTTTTGATTATTTGTAAATAAAAATACCTATTATAAAAGTTTCATGTTGAAATTTTACATAATTTAATTGGAAAACTGTTTCTTAGAAATTTATCAAAATCACCGAAAATTATATATCAATATTGATTAGTAATATATTTTGTTTACCACTTCGGATGGAGATTACATACCCTGAACAATCTTTATAAAAATAATCCCGATTTTGTTCTTCTAGTTTCAAATTTCGACAAACTGTAGATAAATTGCAAAGCAAGCATGTTTCTGTTTAGAATTTCTAGTAAGCAGATTTCTCATTCAGATTTTATATTGAAATACAAAAGATATTTAAGAAAGAACGATATTGAGCTAAACCCTCATACTGATAAAAATAAAGGTGATCATATACGCTAATGTTCTACAGGATGAAATTAAATATTTGTCTAATGTCATGAAGCTATATCAGATGCAATCATATTATGGACAATATTTGTTTAAAAAAGAGTATTTGTTGAATACAATAATATATAAAGTGACAAAAAAAAACCAAATTTATTGAGGAGTATTGTACTCCTCTTGTTCTCTGATAGACAATGTCAAAAGTGGCTATAGTAGAAATAATGTTTGTTGCTTATCTAAGTTTTTCTATAAGGTACTATAACTATGGATATATAAAGCAAAAACATGAAGCAGAAAGTATCTATGACACACAACCAAACATTCGATTCGATGGCAAAATACATTATATGGATGTGGAGTGTGAGTAGAAGTGTACGTATTCAATTTATCCATACCCACCTACACTCAACCAAATGCACTAAAAATTGGAATGTAGACGTTTTCGACATCACTCATTCAGGTGCACATGTCAAATAAAAAGTAAATTTTGACCAGTATCCTGGTTCCTCGATGTTCTCATGGAGACTCCCTAAATTACCTATCAAATTGTTTGCCGTTTCTTTTTATCCAAAAAATAGAATCATGCTATTGGAATTCAAATCCGTAGTTTATTTATTAAACTTGTTCCTAGAAGTCAGTGCAGAATTTTTTTTTTGAATTCTCATACTTCGATGAGAACTGAGAGGATCGAAGTGAAACAAATTTCAAGAATTAATGCTTCATCATTATTAGTTATTAGCAAAGTGTTATTGAAAATAATTGTTATAGAACTTCTCAGATATACGGCGCCATCAATCTCGTTGTTTAGTTGGTCAGTTTGATTGGTTGATGCAGCATTGCTCTTTGAGTGACTGAAAGGGTAAATAACGGAGTCCTGAAATTGTGGCATACTGCTGCATTCAATGAAATCCAATGGAGTCCTGAATTCCGAATTCGATAGAATTCTACAGAATTTTGTAACATATCATAGAGAACTCATAGAATCCCATAATTTCAAGACTCCGCTATTTACCCTTTGGAGTGACACGCAATTTAGCTTCGTCATATAATTGATAATATATTATTTTGGTCACAATAGAAAGCATTTGATCAGCACGAAAAAGTTAACGATACAGCGATGAAAGTCTCGCCACTGTGGTCGATACTCGCTCGACAATTCAGCTCAAAGGTCAGTTAGTTTGAACTGAAACTAATTTAGTTTGCTTTAATCAACTATACTTAGGAGGGAACATATTAAATGCTCCCTCTTAGTAACGAGATGAGACCTAGCCAATCTTGTACAGAAATTTTTGTTGATCACGAATATCGATATCTTAGCTACTACTGTTCGATCTTTAAAAAAAAATCTGAGGGATATATAACGTAACTCTCCTGTGATGCAGGTACCCAGGCGAGCAAAAAATAAGGGAAATGACGCCCAATATGATTAGTTTAAAATGTCCGCACTACTATCTGGTCTAGTCCGAAACGTCTTGCAGTTCTTCACGACTACTCATGTTTACAAGGAATGCCGTGTAACAAATCATAGATTAGTCCACGGCATGCTCACACGGCATCATGACTAACCTATTTTGTCTATTCATACTGTCCGGACTCGTCAGTGGAACAAAAAAGCCAGAAGACAAGGAGACGATAGTTGGACTCGAACATTCGATCCGGCAATATTGAAAGTCTGACTAGTCTGGATTGTTTTCTATAGTGACACGGACTAGTGCGAAAGATCATTTGTACTAATCATGATTAGTTCATTTTCGAGAAAGTAGTGTCAGTCCTAGTTCAGACTAGTCTAAACTCTTCAAATAGTTCCTTGTGCTTGGATCTAATTATTCAAATAATTCTTTTAGACTGATCCGTATTAGGACTTGAAATATATGTAATGTAGTGCAAGAAAGTTTTGAGGATTTACATTATCTCTTACAAATGTTGACTGAGAATTAGATGCTTTTAGAATATAAATCAGATAGTAAATTAATAATTATTTTTTTGTTATTTTAAATAAAAAGAGTCTTTCAAAACTAACAGCGACATCAAGAGTTGACTGAATATTTGACCATATGTAATATAGCAATTTTGACTATCCTATATCAAAAGATATCTATTATCAAGCACCTTTACAAGAATAAAAATTTTATATATTTTTTATACTAAGACTACAAAAATATATTGAAGCATAAAAAAAGTAAATAGAATTACAAAGCAACTGTTTACGTCTTAACGAAAGTTGCTGATTTATGTCTTATGAAATTTTTCGGTTGAAAAAAACAACTAAGATTAATTTTATTGAAAAAATAATTTTAATATCTTTATATGAGAATTATATTTTATCTCAAGTATTAATTCTGGTGATTTGAATTTAAAAATGGATTTAAATTATAGAATCTTAGTTTATGTTCAAATTTAAATTGGAAAATCCGATTTGGTTAAAAAATAATAGAGATAGGATGAAAATATTGAAATGACTAAAAGTGTACTCACATTTCAGTATTAGTATCCTATGTCTGCTATTTTCCAACTTAGCCGAAAAATCTTGTCTACAAAATGATCAGAAAAGAATTTCCTACAACACATGATATTTTTCAGTTAATTCTAACATATTTGATTTTTCATGCAAATACTCGCATCACAGAAGAGTTACATTATATGTCCTTCAGATTTTTTTTAAAAGATCGATCGGTAGCAGCTAAGATATCGATATTTGTGATCAACAACGTTTCTATACAAGATCGGCTAGATCTCATCTCGTTCCTAAGAAAGATATTTAAATATATTTCTTTGTTAGACAAATAATCAACAACTACAGACAATCATTCATCAGATTCGATTCGTTTCACAACATGTGAGTAGTGTAGAAGTCGAATAGTCGATTTGGCTTTTCAAATTTACGAATTTTCATACGTGCGGATGGATGTAACAGTGTTAAACGAATATGTAACTGAGCACCTGAAATGAAACTCACCGCAACGAAATACAGACACAGAAGTCTATCTGTATCAGGGTGCCATGAAACACTGGAAAAATTCGAATATTCGAACTGAGTTTTCGGCTTGGACATGTATGTTGCGATACGGTGATTTCATTGACGCGATTTACTGTTACTTACGTTAAGCTAATGCTATCAATATACCATTGAAGGAATAGATAAAAATAGATTTCGAGTAATATTGCTCAGCACAGATAAGATTTTTCTAATTATTAATTCGGGAAAGCGTCTGATTTTCGAAGTATGTCAAAGAGATACCCCCACGATTCACAAATATGCAATACAAGGAAAATGAAATAATTCAAGAGATGTTAATATTCTATATACTCACTGTTGGTGACCATGATGGAAATCAAAGATTTCAAGGAAATCAAGAAAAATCAAGGAGAATGAAGGAATTCAAGAGATGTTGATATCTTATATACTCACTGCTGGTGACCATCATGGAAAGCAAGGAATTCAACGAAATCAAGAAAATCGATGAAATGTAGGAATTCAAGAAATCCCAGAGATGTTGGTATCATACATACCCATTGCTGGTGGCCATGATGGAAATCAAGGAATTCAAGGAAATTAAGAAAAGTCAGAGAAAATGTAGGAATTCAAGAGATGTTGACAATTGGAATGGATTCTATGTCCCCATTTCTTTATGTTCTTTTGATTACTATCAAAGAGAAAAAACAGATATGCTTTACCGTGTACACAAAGAAGAGTATGGGTCGCGGCTCGTTGAAGACACTACGCGCTTCCACACAGCGAGACAGATATAAAAGATCAGTTACGCTGGCAAGATGTTTTTATTTTTAGGTGATATAATTGAACATTCAAATTTCACATGTGCGATAGATTTCGACGTATTCAATCGAACTATGAAATTGAATTTCAAGTATTCCTACATTTTCGTTGATTCCTCCTTAAATTTCTTCATGTTGTTGGATTCTTTTAATTCCTTGATTTCCATGATGGTCACAAGCAATTGATATAAAAAGTATTGATACCTCTTGAATTCCTACATTTTTCTTGAATTGGTAATTCCTGGATCGTGAATATTGCTAATGTTAAAACCGTTCATCAAAGCGAGAAGTATTAAAATGTAAATCCTGACTGTTGGAACACATAATTGAACTGGTTTTTTAACAGATAGTAATGGAATACAATGTTCGTTTTGTAGAGATCAAGATAGTTCAAGACAGACTTGATACTGCACCGATATTTCGACTAAAATTTTCAAAGAGACAGAGCTTTCTGTTACCAATCACAGCGAGAAAACGTTTCTAAACGTCGTAAATAAAATATTAAGCATGTTTTTTTGAATCCAGTGAGATTCTGTATACTATCAGCATGAAGTCAAACACGAGTGTTATGAAGAAAACCGAGCCATCTTAGTTTGAATCATTTTTGACATTGAGTTAAGGAATCGATTAATCGTTTCATTCGAGCAATATTTCCATCGTACGTCCGTATAATAGATAAAGCCAATACCTAATGAGGAACGACAACTATGTTACACGATTCCCAACGGTAATTTCACATTTGAACAACGTCAATTTTACGAAGACAATGGTTTCATCATCATACGAAAGCTTATTTCACCTTCTACACTCGAACGATTTCGGTAGGTGACAAAAATCTCTGAAAACTCAATCATCAGATATCGAATTTAGACAACGATTCGATGACGTCTGTGCGGAAAAAATTCAAATACCTGGTTTAACAATAATGAAGGATATAGCCCATGCTAAGTCAACATCAACTGTTGAAGAGAAAACTATTAGCCGAATTCAAGATTTTACATTGGATGATGAATTTTTCCAATATTGTTGTCTACCAGAACTTATTCAATGCGTTGAAAATTTCACCGGTCCTAATATAATGTCTATGCATACGATGGTGAATTTTTCTTTTGATATCAACATACGATTATCTATTCTTTCTTTTCTAGATGATTAACAAACCACCAGATGCGGGAAAGAAAACATCCCGACATCCACTTCATCAAGATTTATTTTTTTTTCCATTTCGACCAGCTAATCGTATTGTATGTGCATGGACAGCAATGGAGCATACATATCGTGAGAACGGGTGTCTTGTTGTCTTGCCCGGCACACATAAAGGCAAAATAGAACAACATGTATATCCAAATTGGAAAGTAATCAATGAGAGAATAAACATTTGATCAAAATAAAGATACTTCTTTTTTTTTGTCAAAGGGAGGCGTCAACAAACTGTTCTATGGTATTGAGAATTTCGATCCTAATCGCGAAAAACAATATGTAGAAATGTGGGAAGGTAAATTTTTTTTATAACTGTTGTTATTATTTTTATTGTTTTTTTTCATTCAGGTGACACAATTTTTTTCCATCCATTACTTATTCATGGTAGTGGTACAAATCGAACATCCGGATTTCGAAAGGTATCTCAAACAAGATTAACTCCTATCGAACAGTCTATTTCTGATTGTCTAGATAATTACAAGCCATTTTGCTGATTCATCATGTTATTATATTGAATGTGAAGATTTTCAAAAAGCTATGGAAAACGAATATTTAGAGATATTTCGCAAACGAACAGGTCGTCAAGACGCGACAATTCAAGTGAGTGACATAAAGTTTTTAAAAAATTATCTGTTTCATATTTTCTACATAGGATCTCTGGAAACATCGAAGTCGACTTATCCAAGGCAAACGAATCAATCTTTAAAAAAGAAAAAGAAGAAGCGTTCTTCTTTGGCATCTAGAAGTACATTTCATTGATTTGATGAATCTGATCATTTTTTTTCTTTGAAAGCAATAATCAAGCAAGCATTATTTTAATGAGTTCTGGTTTTAGATTACGGAAACTTGCCGATAAATTTTCTTGTACGTAAGGTTTAAATTAAATGTATATATCAAATAAATACTTGTGTAGACTACGATAAATAAAAATGATTTTACCAAACAAATAATGCTCATCATTAAAGTAAAGTAGATCAATGTCAACAAAAATATTTTCAACAATGAACTGTCCGCAAATCTTCGACAACTGTTATTTTATGCTGGGAACTGTCGAGATAGGTCCAAGGTTTTCTTATGTCCATTTTACAACTGAATACTATCTATTGTTTGGTTAATGAATTAGCAATGCTGGCATTTGAACAGATCAGCTTTCTTTATTTAAAAGAAGATTGAAGAATAAAAGCATCATCCGACAAAAAGACGGTTCACTATCAGCGATAGACATATTGAAAAGTCCTACTGAAACTCATTTGATCAATATATATATCTTTAATATTCTCAATGTCTTGTTTCACTTTAATTGATAAGCATAGTTTCGAAGTTGGTAATCTCATAGGATGTGGATGTGGATGTGGATCGGATGTAGCTCTTGGTCTCCTCTTCAACATACCATACTCACACCCAAATACGACAATAGTATTGAACTATATTTACAGCAGAGACGATGAATTTAAAGAAGAGCTCACGCTTCTCTTTTCTACGAGTTTTTTCTTTGCGGATTGAACATGCGATAACTCAGCAAGGAAAAGCGCTAGATGACTACAACTTTTAGAATAGTGAATGAATCTAGAGTAGTGTTATTTGTGAAAACTCCAAGACTCTATGCCTTTTCTGGATAGAGATATGAGTATTTCAATGTTCAGTGGCTTGCTCTGCGTAAAACGAAATCTGTCTCTTTTTTCTTGGAAAATCGTGCTGGAACGGAAAAATTAGCGATTTGTAGAAAGTTCGATGTGATCTACAAGCTGGAAAAAAGTTTTTCGCTACGAAAAACTAGTTTTCCAGAAAAATGAGCTTACAAAGCCTAGCAGCACAGGTGAAGATCATATCCGAAATCAGTATAGTCAATAACATCTAACCTACATGGTTTCATTGAAAAAGCGATGTGCCTGTTCGGAACATTCTCTTGTAAGTTTCATATTTAAGTCTGTTGATCGACTTTTTTCTAATTCTTATGATACATCTCGTTCAGAACGATATGAACTTGATCCATTTAGGATAAATTCATCTACTATTTAAAAACAACTCAACAAAAGTTGAAAAAGACATACACTTTGTTTGCACCTGCAATTCCATTTGTATAAGAGGAATAGCCTTTTTTTGAATCAATAAACGGAAGGAAGGACTATAATAAAGACAAATTTTCATTAAAAGTGGATTCTTTTAGTAAAACAATATTGCTTTTCACTTCGGTAACAATAAATTGCTCAATTATGATTGAACCGATTTTCATTCCTATGCTTTTATATAAATTAGCAATTTGAAACAGTAAAAATATTTGAAAACGATTGTCTAAACTTTGATCGAAAGATAAATGCGTCGGAAAGTAAAACTATCGAAAAATTTGAAAGTTAAAAGTTAGAATTGTTGAAAGGTATCCGTTCGAAAGAGTGTCCCTAAAGACGTAATTATCACCTGATTAACGTTGGATCGTGTTCTTGTGGGTGTGAAAATGGATCTGGATATGTGGATTTTATTTTCTTCCGCATCGTACCCACATTCCTACTGGTTTGTCTTTTTTTGTGGCAAAAAAAAACATGATCTAGCAAGAATGTTGATCAACTAATTTATCTGGAGTTTTTTTTTACTTGTCTTTCATCGATTTTTTTCGAATAAATAAATTTGATTCAATTTAAACTACTCATCTTTTTATATGCTCAATAAAAAAACATCATACTGAAGTATCTACCCACTTTTTTATTCTTCGACATTCCCTACTTTTGACTAAAATTCAGATTACCTTTTGAAACGTCGACATCGCGTCAATTGTCCGGTCGAGTGCTTGATCTGATTACGAACATGAATTCAACATGGGCTGAGCTTACTCTTAGCTCTGCCATTATGTATGTTTCATTCTATCATTATGTGTTTTTCAGTATACGATTTGTTGTTCTCATCATAAATAAAATAAATTCAATTGATTATCATCATTTTATTGAATTCTACACACACACAAAACTACGCAAAAAAAAAACAATTTTGTCATAGCCGCAAAAAATGAGTCAACAGTCTAACAAAAAAAAATGAAGATTGATCGAGAAAGAAATAACTAACAAAACTAGTAACATTCACACACGTCACCGGACGCGTAATTTGTTTTTATTTTGAATAGAAGAGATAAAACGAAAAAAAAACGACTAGTGAGGTGCAATACCAACAACAGCAACAATTTTTTAACTGTTCCTATCACAAAAAGGCTAATGAACAATTCTTAGATATATATAGATATATGTATATATACATAAACTACCGGAAAATAAGAAAGAAAAAAAAAATACAGGAATGTTACAACAAAGGCATCGATATATGGACGAATGAAACGAAAACAAAAAATATCTCATCACAAATGCTTTTTTTCTTCTTCTTATGATTATCTAAAATAAATCATTCGTTACATTGATTTTCTTTATTATTTTCATTTAATAATATTGATTTTTTCTTTAATGAAATCATTCGTTGTTCATCTGATTCAGGTATATCAAATAATTCATTATAAAATAAATTATCATTCTAAAAATTTGAAAATAAAATTATTTAATTTCTTTTTTTTGTTTTTGTTTTAAAATAATTTTAAATTACTTTTTCATCATTTATGGTTGAATAAATTCCATCATATAATGAATATTGTTTTGATTCATTTTGATGACGAGCAATTAAAGGATTTTTATTTGTTGTTGAATTTATTGACCAATATAACCAATACCAAAGTACAGTTCGAATTTTTCGTGTTGTTATACGTAAAATACGTAATGCTTCAGCTAATTGTAAAACATCTAAATTTTTAAGAGGAGAAAAAAAACCATAATAATTTTATTTAGAAAGAAGAAAATAAATAAACCTTTTTCATCAGGTAAACGTGGTTCACCGGAACGACATTTTTCAGTTGCATTATCAATTTCTTGTCGACGTCGATCTTGAACTATATTAATTACATTAAGCCATTCATCAAGAGTTTCTCGTGTTGCATCGATATCTTGAATACTTAAACATTCTGTAATTCGTTCATATAAACGAATTATCTATTCAAATAATTTTTTTATTATTATAATTAAATATCAATCAAATTTTCATACTCGATTATATTCATGATGATATTCAATAATTAAACGATCGACACGTGATGGATTATTTGAAAGACTTAAAAAATTTGTATTTGTTATATCAATAATAGATGATGGTGAAGATTTATGTAAAATCTGAATACCAAGTTTTGATTCAGTCTAAACAATAAATCAATCGTAAACGTGAACTTCTTATTTTATAAATGTAAAAAAAAAACAGTGAATAAGAGTTTACATTTTTCTATTTTAGTTTTACATAACAAATCAAGTCGAAAAACTATTTAAACAACATTGATTTTCATGATTGAATATTATCATAATGAATAACATGTAGAAATACTCTTGTTCAATTAACAGAAATATATCGTAGGGAAGGTATGGTGTAAAAATCTCGAAAAAAAAGTCTCGAAAAAAAATCTCGAAAGAAATAAGCCCGAAAACAATAATATCGAAAAACCAAAGGATCGAAAAATCAAAATCTCGAAAAAACAGTATTTCGAAAAAAAAAATCTCGAAATTGTCAAATTTCGAATAAATGAATCTTGAACAGTCTCCAGGTGCGGATGTGAGGTGCATGTGGGTGTGAGTATGGGTGCGTGTGGGTGTCGGGTGCATGCGGGTGTGGATGTGGGTATGAGTGTGGG